>JASANB010007942.1:0-69571 GCA_030248155.1 Sabatieria punctata
AATCATCAATACAGACGATGACGATGATGATGAATGTGATGTAAATGCAGTTGTAGTGGATAGACGCCTTGACGTCGAGTAGAATATTATGCTGAATGATAATGAATGGCTGAGACATGTACAAACGGTTTGTAACTTTCAAAACAGACATTTTGAGCATTGACTGACATTTCGCGCCGGGAACACAATCTTCAGTGATGTGACTGCATCGGAAATGGTTTCTCGGACGGACTAAATTTTACACCATACAATGTACATGTGAATTTCAGCCTGATCGGCGTAGTTGGTCCAGAATTATTCCAATCCCCCAGAAATCTGAAAATTGCCAAAAATGGTCATTTTTAGCATTTTAGGCTAACTTTGATGGTGTATAACTCTGGAACCGTTCCACCTAGAAGAATATTTGAACATGAATACATTTTTGAAATCCCCGAGGATGTAGATTATAATTCACTGAAAAACTCGCGTTCATCCCAACTACAGAAAAAGTTGATTTTTTTTCGTTGCGCAAATTAGGATTACCATGGCGCGTTGCGCAGATTAGGTTACACTACAGTACCGAGCTCGGGCCCCTCTACAACTTTGGTTACGAGGCAAAAAGCGCTCCGACGCACCGATAAGGAGTTATTTGCAAAAAACCGCCAGTCCGCTCTTTTTTTGACATGGACTTTAGTAAATGATGAAAAATTTGTGATTTTCAGCCGTTAGTTAATTTACTCCAGAACCTGTAGGCGTACGCTGGCGTTCTTGCCACTATTCTGTAGCATAAGGATAGCGCTACAGTAATCTGAAATATAGAGCATAGATTTTAGGGGTTACAGATAAGCAACTGGGGCCGGAAGGGGATGGAAAAATTTTTTTTCAAAAACGCAATTCGATCGATGCTTCCTAAGTAGTCAAAAAGTACTCTTAACCCCCATTTATACCTCTTACAACCCCATTTATACCTCTTACCTCTAACCTCTTATACCTTAACCCATAAGATTTTTAAGTCAAAATTCTGATTACCTACTAAGCCAGAACATCAAATTCGAAATTATGATCAAATAGTTAAGCAGCCCGATTACTGTATCTTCGAATAGAAGCATCAAATCTGGGATTACTTTTCAGGGGTTTGAGAACTCGGCTATACGTACTATGTATTAGTGTATCAACTTTCAGCTGTCTAGGTCAACGTTTTAATTTTGAGTGTGAATATTGAGGCTCTTGACTTGGACTTCGGCTTTTCTTCAATTGAATTTCGAGCACTGTTAAAAAATTGCGTTGGTGTAACTTATGACATAGAATGTTTTCAGATGAAATAATTTGTATTGAACATGTCTATAGTTGAATATGCTGCTAGGAATATACTCAATTTTTTCAAAATGTGGACCGAGGCATTTCTTCGTCTGAACGCTTCAATTTTTGAGTCTGAAATTGCAAAAAATCGCAAAAATTTGCTCAAAAAAATTACTTGCCAGAAAAATCGGAGGGGGTCGGGAAAATCGTCTCGGGGAGGCGGGGTCCCCATCCGGGGGGTCTGGCCTAAGTCGGGTGGGGGGCAGACCCCCTTGTTACATGTATGCTGATACATGTATGCGAACAGGTTTGATTGAATGAGAACGACGAAAGCATTTATGTTTCTGGTTGCCAAGCACGAAGTTTCGGTCGATCAGTTATTATTATTGTCGTGTAAGCTGGTGGCAGTTCAGTTCGACTCGACCGACCGACCGCATGAAGGCTATCAGACTACTGGTTCATAGTTTGTTAGCTATATCGGCAGGTAAATAACGTGTCTCAACTTATTTGGCTTTAGGGAAGTTCTGAAAAGCCTCCAGAAGCACAGTACCATTAGCCGTACTGCAGTCTTACAAGTGAGTGTAGGTAGTTTGAGTTTTTAACCGTGTATTTCAGCAGCTTTCCTCGCGTCTCGCTGCGACAAGAGCGTGACACCGTCATTGAACGACCCGAAGGTGCAGGCCATCTACCATCGGGGCTCCTGCTTTGTACTGGACTTTCGGAAGAAGTCCGACTTCTACAACATCAACTGTGACCATTTTGGAAGCGAGTTAAAAGGCTACGCCGCTCTGCTCCCCAGTCCAGACAGCTTCAGACACATCTACATACAGCGCGTTCGATGCGGTACCACTTTCACATACACAGGCTGTGCCAAAAAAAAACAACCCAGCAGATTTTTTACTCTGGCAAGGCAACCGCAAATTCTTTTTCGAATGAAAGACTAATAAATTCTTGACAGATTGGTGCAATGGTCATTAAGTTACTCTGCTTGGTTCCTGAGATATTTGCTCTCAAAGTAAAATCAGAGATCTTGGTAATGAAGAGCAGCGATTTTTTTATTCCGTTGCACTTCATAATAAAACAGATTCCTACAGCTAAGGGCTAACGTCAAGAAGCTTTACTGGTGACACACACGCTCGGTTACTTCACCAGTCCAGTGAAGTCTGATTAGCCCAAGCAGTAGGAATCTGCTTTATAATGAAGTGCAACCGAATCCTCTTGTTCATTGCCAAAGTCTGCTTTGGCTTTGACTGTAAATATCTCAGGAACTAAGAGAGTATCTTGATAAAATGTTCACCATTTTTGAAGAATGTATCTATCTTTCATTTAAAAAAGATTCATTCGAATCGGTTGAGATTTGCGGTTGCCACAGTAAAAAAACTGCTGAACTGTATTTTTTAGCACACCCTGTGCATCTAAACAGGTCATCCGCGAAGAATGGAGCAATTAGGGGTGTTTTTGATCCAACCCGGCTGTGAATAATAGAATGATCCAAAATTGATCGTTTTGAACCAAAACTCGCTGAAAGTATCTATACTTGCACTAAATATGTACAGCTGGAGTTTTAGCTAATACTTGCAAAGCAAACAGTTTCAGCAATATTATTTTTGGGTCTGAAAAACATCCAGCCTAAAAATTGCTTTTTCCGGAAAAATCGTCTGGGGGCCGGAACTGGAGGTCGGGCCACCGAACCCCGGTTACAACATGGCCACTCATAATAAAACACGTGCTGCTATTATTGGAAACTAAAGGGCATACATACATGTATGTAGTAGCAGTGGCGTATCCAGGATTTTGGAAAGGGGGGGGGTGTAAAATTTTGAAAGTGCCTGGTTGGGCCGCTGCCCAACCAGGGTAAGAAAATTTAGCAAAATTAGCCTTCAAAAACGCGTTTAAAACGCATTCCGAGCTTAAAATTAACAGAAATTACAAGTTTTAGTAGTTTATAATGGCCTGGTTGGGCTTCTGCCGACCAGGGCGAGAAAATTTTGAAAATTTGGCCTTCAAAAACGCATTTAGAAGGCATTCTGAGCACAAAATAGACAGTTTTAGTACATAATTCATTAGTTTCTTATATTTTTGACAGAGCTTTTCTTCCTACCTCCACCGCAAAAGGGGGGTGTACACACTACTGTTGATCGGGTATACCCATACCCATACCCGAAACTGGGTATTTTTGAGCAAAACTACCTAAAATTGGGTATACCCATACCCGGGTACTTTTTCAAATACCCATACCCGGGTATACCCGATTTTTTGAAAAATACCGGGTATTTGAATGGGTACTTTTTAGAAAAAATCGCACAAGCACATCCGTTAATTTCGGTAAAAGACTGTGCAAAAATTCTCTCAAAATAGGGATGGCCAAAGCACGTGCGTGCGGCGCGGAATAGAAAATACAAAATCACAGCCAAAAAGTGGTCCAAAACGGTTTTTGCAACTTCAAGCGCAAATGCTTTTTTGTGTTCCGTTATTGATAGGGGGATGTGATGTATTTATATGAAACAGAGTGTGAGCTATCGAATAAGATGCATTTTGAATCATAATTCGGTCGTTAAAGGGCATTTTCCTCTCGAAAACTGAATTCGTCGTTTTTCAATGTATATTTTCTGCTAAAAGGAGACTTGATTCAAATTTTGTTCAATCGGTTTTAAAATCACCGCAACTCGTTACCTATATATCACCGCTTTTTTCTTTCCGCACTTTGACATGGTCCCCACAAATTTGATTCTTCCTTAACTACTGAAAATGGGCATTTTCGTGGATTTTTTTCATGTTTCTTGTTCTTGTGAAAAAACGACGAATTCGGCGAAAGATGTTCAATCGGTTCCGTGTACAGTAGACTTCAGGCTTTCGACTGATATAAGAATTGGCTCTCTGATCTTTGCCGTTAGCCCCACAAACGGTGTTGAAGTTTCTGTAACTCTTAATTTTTTTCCATTTCAGGCTTTTATTAAACCCAACACTTGCAATCATACTTTTTCGCGTTAATTTAGCTGTGCGACGAATATTCACACCTTTCTAGTAGATTTTAAACAATCTCATTGGTTGCACCTTCGTAACTCGCGCCATAGAAAATCAGCCTCCGCTGGGACGGCGACCAAGTTATAAACACTAATTTACGCGATTTGATCCACGCGGCTGTTTTGAACCCGCATTTCTCTAATTCTTCATGAAATTAAGTGCGGTTTTTTGCGTAAATAATCGCACGCATCCGGTCATGCTATTGCCGTTTTAGCATAAATTTTCGTTTGTAGCGTGAGCTATTCAAATCTGTTGCCCATAACTAAAAATGGTACCAAGTGCGCCATACAAAAGTTCTTCGCAGACGGATGTTTTTAGATCGCATTTTTCTAATCTTACATGGAATCTAGTGCGGTTTTTTGCGTAAATTATCATATCCGGTCATGTTATCGGCGGTTTTAGCATAATTTTTTGCTCTGGCGTGAATTTTTGAAAACCATTGGCCATACCTAATAGTCAATTTGTAGTCAGCGGATTTAGTTTTGTAGTTAGAGTTAATTTGTAGTCTCATTCATTTTCTCAAAAGTCAGGTAGTTAGTAGTAGTTTGTTGTAGCTAGGTCTACTCACAAACCACCGTAATCCAGTGATATAAGGTCAAATTTTTTGGCAGTACTTTATCCATTAATTGACCATTTTATTCCTAGCTTTACAATAGGTGCTAAACCTAAAAGATTTAGCAGAACCACTAAAAAACTGTATCTTAAACAGAAACAACTACACTCTAAATATAAGTCTTCCACTGAAAATTCAGATATCTTACGTAAGCAGTGGAAATCTGCTGCTGCAGATTTCCGCAATAACTGTCAAAGAGAAAAATTGGATCAGGAGCTAAGGGTGCTTAAAAGGAAGAACGATAAATCTTTTTGGTCTTATGTAAACCGTAGACTTACATGTAGACCCTCTCTACCGATCTTACGAAATAACGGGATGGACGTAATTACTGATTCTGAAAAATGTTCGATCCTGAATAATCAATTTTGTTCTGTCTTTAGTACTGATGATGGTACTGACTTAAAATTTCCCAAACAAACAACTAAAACCCTCTCTAACGTTCAGTTTTCTCCTGAATTACTGTACTCCCTCTTGCATGATGCTCAACCAAAATTATCAGCTGGGCCAGATAAAATCCCTACTATCTTTTTAAAACGACTTTCTGTTTATTTGTGTGAGCCTTTATGTACAATTATGCGTGTATCAATGGCTACCGCTGCCCTTCCAAAAGATTGGCTTGCAGCCGATGTTACCCCTATTTATAAATCGGGAAATCCTAGCATTCCTGTTAATTACAGGCCTATTAGATCTTATTATCTTACATGTACTTCATGTAGACTAATGGAGAAAGTAATAAAGCAAGCTATACTTGAATATCTTGTAAGATCGTCACTGATTTCGAAGGATCAGTTTGGATTTCTGTCAGGTAGATCAACCATTGCGCAGCTATTGAGCTGTGTAAATGATTGGTCTATCTCGATTGATCAACGTATACCTGTTGATGTCATTTATCTTGATATCGCAAAAGCGTTTGATACTGTAAGCCATCAGAAATTGCTCCAGAAACTAAAAGCTTACGGTATCTCTGGGGAGCTTTTAAATTGGTTAAAGGCTTTTTTAAGTAACCGTGTCCAAAGGGTGTGCATTAATGGTTATCATTCGAATTGGGCACCAGTTCAGTCGGGTGTCCCTCAGGGTTCTGTTTTAGGTCCCCTTCTCTTTTTGCTTTACATCAATGACTTACCCAAGGTGCTGAAGTTTAGCACTATAAAATTGTTTGCGGATGACTCTAAAATCTACTTTCGTGTCCCTACTCTAGATGATAACCTTGCACTTTTGCAAGACCTAAATTCCGTTTTCCAGTGGGCGGAAACAATGCAGTTAAAAATAGCTTTACATAAGTCGTCAGTTCTGCACCTGTACCCCCGGTTAAATCGTATGTACGAATATACAGTAGATGGTATTTCTATACCATCTTCAGACTGTGTGCGAGATTTAGGAGTCTATGTTACTCCTGATCTGAAATTTTCTGCTCATTCATTGTAACTTAATTGCTAAGAAAGCCCGAGTAGTCTCAAGCCTAATTTTGTCAACATTTGAGCTAAAAGATCCCGATTTTCTGGTCAAAATGTTTAAAACCTATGTCCGCCCTAAGTTGGAATACGGTACTCAAGTTTGGTCTCCGTATTTAGTCAAAGATGTGCAGAAGATCGAATCTGTCCAGAGGTTTTTCACCTCGCGGATCCCTGGATTAAGTGCACTTCCATATGAAGTCCGTCTAGTTGCTACGGGCCTTCAATACCTGGATGTACGTAGAATACAAGCCGATCTTGTATTCGTTTTTAAACTGTTACATGGCCTGATCGACATGCCATATCAGCAATTTTTCTCGCTCTCTCCATCTACTACCACTCGCAGCCATTCATTACAACTTTCTGTACCTACTGCTCGGTCTAATGTCAGACATAATGTTTTTGCTGGCAGGGTTGTTCCGATTTGGAACAGCCTGCCAGATGAAATCGTTCACTCTCAGTCTTTAAAAGCTTTTCAACAGGCAGTCAGTCGCATCGACCTTTCGCGTTTTACTAACAGATAGGGTTGAGTTCTAAAATAGCCAATTGGCTTAATTCAATCCTTCTTCCTTGCACGTGCTAATTTGTTTCTTCATTTTGTGTCGTGTTCGTGTACTTTTCTGTAGTGTGCCTGGGAAGTAAAATTTCAATTTCAATTTCAAAATTTCAATTTTTAAAATACCTACCCATACCCATACCCGGGTATGGGTATTTTAAAAAATACCTACCCATACCCATACCCAATTCAGATTCGAATACCCATAGCAACAGTAGTACACACCATACACCCCCCTGGATACGCCACTGTGTAGTAGTTGGGGGAATAGTGGGTATTTCACCCAGGCCCAACTTTCAGAGAAAATCCGCCAGCCGGATTTTGGGGGGATTTTTTGAAACCCTATTTTGGGTTTCTAAACCTGCAACCAGGTTTCCAAAAGCCATGATTAGGGTTTCAAAGATACTGAACAGGGTCTTGCCCAAAATAGGGTTCCAGAAAGGGTTTCTGAAGCTCTAAATAGGGTTCCGGAACCCTAATTTGGGTCTCTGAAACTCTAAATAGGGTTTCGGAAGGGCCTTCGGGGATAGCCCAGAAAACCTAGTATTTTGGATCAGAAAAATTCCCCACCCCCAGCCGAAAACCCCAGCTACATGTACACGCATGACTAAGGGATACGGCGATAAAATAATGATGCACTCCGAGTTGAATGGAGCACAACTAATACTACATTATTTAAGCACATCGAGAGCAACGTGAACCTGTTGGATGCGTCAACGCGCTGGATTTGGATAGGAATGAAGCACGCTCAACAGATGTCAGGCACTGTGCAAGAGCGGCGGCAAAATTTCGAATGGTATATAAACGACAAGCAGCGATGGAACGTCGATCCGGCTCTAGTTTTGTGGTCCGCAACGCAACCCAATACAGGCCCAGAGTGGGACTGCGGACACCTATACAGGACTCTGACCTACTCAGAGTACCTCTACACTCTCATTTGTACCGCAAAACTCGGCTACATCTGCGAATACAGTATGGTTGTTGTTGCTCGGTTGACGCGCATTCTCATCTCGTTGCAGGAAGCAAGCGACTGAACTTCAAATCAGTGCGTCAGAATGTGAGAGGCAACGCAAGTGTGACGGTGAGCGAGTGGACCCATGTGGACAGCAACGAGCAGTGTGCAGTGAAATGCACCAAACCCCCTCTGTGCCAGAGCTATACATACGGCCGTTCCACTCCTCTCTGTGCATTGCACACCATGAGCGTTAGTCAACTCACCACTGAATCGCTGGCTGATGCTGTGATCTTTGATATTATCTGACCTGTAAACGCCTACTGTTTCCAGCAGAATTGAATTACTATAGTCTCTGCTTGTGTTTTTTGCTTTCTCTTTTCCCTTTCTCTGTTGTTTGTTGGGGCGTAATGTGTAGCTCATACATACATGTAGCTGGGTTTTCGGCGGGGGTTTGTCAGGTCCAAAATAGGGTTTCAGGGACCTTTCTGGTGACCAAAAGTGGGTTCCAGCAACCTTGTCTGGGCTTATGGATGGGCACAAAAATTAAATCTGTTTGAATTTCGTATTCGTTAAATCAATATTTGCCCATTTTAATTTTCGTATTCGTTAGTCGATACGAAAATGAAAATGCCTATTTTGTATTTGTACGAGTATGAAAATTAATTTTCGTTACGACGATACGAGTTCATTTTGTTCCACAAAGATTAATTTTCGTATTTTCTCGATAGGTTTTAGGCTGGAAGTACGTGTTTACGCCTTTTAGCATTAAAATATGCCTTAAATATCATTGTTTTTTTGAAGTAATAAATAAATGACGAAGATCGCGAACATAAAAAATGCAAAAGAACAAGCAGAATAGGTATTTTAGGAAGGCGACGTATTACCTTAGGAATCGAATGAAGCTTAGCTGCTCATATTACCTAACCACTCCTTTCTCTATCCTACTCTGCACTGCTGCCGCCGCCCAAGTGAAGAAACGAATAAAAATAATAAGAAAAGAGTTGTTATCCAGCTTAGCCCCTTGAAAGTACAAAATGACTTTTTTGACTGTGTGTATTATGCGAATGCAATGATTCCTCCCTCAACCAGCTCATTCTTCTGATTGAATCCGATAAAAAATATTTTTCTTTTTTCTTTATTTTCCCCTCCCTCCAGCGTTCAGCGCTGCAAAAGATAAGCGGCGTAGTTTACGTATCATACAGTAGCTATGTAAGGAGCATATTCCGCGCCGAGACAGTAAATCCTAGTTCAAATCGTATGTCCCAATAGATGATCAAAGACAGAGTGAGGTTCAGAGATTACAAGCTATGCGCACATGGTATGTAGATACATATTGTACTAGTAGCCAAGACTGTAATCTGTAATTCAAGTTGTATCATTTTTCATCATCGCCGCCGCTCTTGAACTTGACACTCAGTTTGAGCTTGATTCTCATGGGAAAGCGGACCTCATCTTCGGTTCCATTGGACCACATCACACCTTTCCGATCCTCATCATCATCATCATCAGACTCTGCCTTCTCATTCTTCCACTGAACGGTGGCCAACTCCCAACCCTTGTCACTGTTGCATCTGTTATACCAATTGCAGCAACAGATCTGGTCAGTGCCGAACTTGAGACACTTATTTCCGACCGACCGACACTGTTTTTCCTTGTCACATCCTTTCTTCACCACCCTTCCTCCTTTGATAAGTGTGATGCAGAAGTCTACGTTGCTGCCGCAATCCTCCGTCTCGCTTCCTCTGCCACCCTTGACGGGCTTTTGTGTTTGACACTTACTCACGGAGCCACTGAGTCCTGGATAGGAGAAATCTATGTTGCAGCCATCGCGGTCGGCACAACAGCACTTGACGTGGTCCTCGGAGGTCAGATAGCACCAGCTGTTCAAGCCATCGCAGGCCGTGCCGTCGTCACAGGCACCGTGCTGGATTCGCCAACTTTTGGTGTACTTGAACCAGGATGCGCAGTAGAAACTCTTGCCATCTGGACACTTTTCCATCGTTCCTTTCTTTACTCCATCGGTGAACATGCAGCTAGTTACCATCGGCCTGCAAGTTTAACGGCCAGTTTTGGTAGAACTGATTCGGTCAATTTTCCATCAAATTAAAAGATTTTTAGTAAAGGGCTTCCCGAAAGGTACGATAACATTTGTTTTTGCTTCTGCAAATGTTCGTCAAATCAGCCGCAATTTGGAAGAATTCGGAAAAGATGTTGGATAGTTTATGTTCTAAAATTTCATGCATTGAGATTGACACAGCTGAAATTCCTGATCGAACCTGTTTTTTTGCATGAACAGAAGAGAAAAAACAGATCATCAGGATATTCCTTATTTTCTGAAGACCACGTCAATCCCAATGCATGATGAAATTATTACACAAAAAATCCCACAGCTTTGCAGAGTACAGTCAAACTTCGTAAATGGAACATTGGACTGTCTGATCTTTTATGTTCCATTTAGCGAGGTTCAGCTGAGAAGAGGGCAAAAACGAACTCGACTATGTGCTGAACAAGTGCAGCTACTGAAAGGCACAAGAATACGTACAATTTCTGACTGCTAACTTTGAATTCAGCTAACACAGGCTTATTAACACTTGCTGGGTTCGATTCCTGGCTACGCCATTGCACATGCCTTACTTTTTCACCTTTCTTTCAATTATTAATTAACTTCGAATTTTGCTTTCAGAGAACTTGAAAGTTGTATCGTAAAGCAGTTCTAACACTTCACATCAACGAGTGCCATTCCAAAGTGTCCGTTCGTCACATCACGTCAGAATAAACGGTCGTGGAGGTGCATAACTACTGGTTCAGTTGACAGTTCAGAGAATTTTGAATACTGAGGGTGTGTGCAGTGGTTAAAATTTCTGCGAAATTGATTGGCGAACACAAAAGTCATAGCCCGGAGAGATAGATAGCCACCCTATACTAGAAAGTGATGGCAGACACGTGGAAACGCATAACAAGTGGTTGAAGACCTGGCACTAGTCTGTTCAAGGATTACGCAAGTTTCGATCGGGTTTCGTAATCCTTGGTCTATCCAGTACCTGAACTCAGGACTGTTGCAGTTGTTTTCATTGTTGCAGCAGCATACCATCTTGAGAATGGCGCTGAAGAATTTGCAGTGACCGCTGCCGATGTGAGAGCAGTGTCGTGGTTGGTCTTTGTCATGTCGGTCGCACCCAGCAGAGTGGTAGTAAGGACTGGGTGTGCGGGTTGACCAGGCGTACCAGTCGACGAAGCAGAACGAGTCCGATTTGTAGTTACATCGTTCGGAGGTGTGGAAGTCGTTCTTGAAGCACCTCTTCATCGGACGCTTGCCGGGCTCATCAGTGTTGCAGAGGTCTCGGTCGTTGCAGCAACACACTCGCACGACTTGGTCATCGGAGGTCTTCTTGGTACAGCCGGGACGGCTACAGCGGGGTTGTTGGGCGTTGTCACAACTGCGCTCCGTGGCCAAACGGTTCTTCCATTCGGTGAGGCAGAAGTTGACGCCTTTGGGACACGTGGTGGTATCCTTCATCTTGTCTTTATAACACTGACGCTCGAAAGAGTAGGGCACAATCGAAAACAAGAACAACACAAGGAACATCTTAAATGAACTGTAACACACAACACCAATGAAAACAATGAACTGCTCACATGTGCAGCAGGAATTTACAGTATGGCAACGCTTGCAGTTAGAGTCAATTTTTTTCAGAATTTGAAACACTAAAATCACGATAATTCCCTATGAAACAGCTAGTTGTGGCAGAATTTTAACGCAGATTAGCGTTCTTTAACGAGAACTTTACGAAGCCCGAAATTACGATTTTTAGCACTCTAGAATAAGTGGACCTAATGTGGGATGCAAGACTTGCATTGCAATCATACTTTTTCGCATTAGTTTAGCTGTGTTACGGATATTCACAGCCTTCTAAGTAGATTTTAAACAATCAAGTGGGTTGCATCTTCGTAAATCGCGCCACAGAAAATCAGTCCCCCGTTCAAACGTGCGACCAAATGCAAATTACTAAACTGCGCGGCTCACACAACACAACAAACTGTTTTAAACCCGAATTTCACTAATTCTTTATGAAATCAAGTGCGTTTTCTTGCGTAATTTGTCGCATCCGATCTGGTCATGCTATCGCCGTTTTAGCATAAACCTTTTTCTTGCAGCGCGAGGTATTCAAATATATTGCCCATAAATAAAAATGGTACCAAGTGCGCCATAGAAAAGTCCTTCGCAAGCGGCTGTTATTAAATCTCATTTTTCTAATTTTTAATGAAATTGAATGCGGTTTTTTTGCCTGAATTGTCATATCCGGTCATGCTATCGGCCCTTTTAGCGTATTTTCGTTGTCATGCATGGTGCGAATTATTAAAAATGGTTGCCCTTACCTATAGATAATGTTCAAAACTTGCTAGGTTGTGGTGCAACCTGGCCAAAGCGAAGCCATTGTTGTTGTGTGTTGTTACTGTTTTGGCTTGAGGAGCTTGATGAGGCCTGGTAAATGGTGGGCCAGGTAGCGCCTACTGGTAAAGTTCTGCACCATCAACAGTTTCATTTTTGGTTGCGTTCCATACAGGACTGCATAGTTTGCTTCTTTCAGATGATTTTGGTCCCCGGTTTGGTTCAAACTGCATAAAGACTGGTTTTATGCAGACACCAAAGAACTTGAAATTATCGAAAAAGTGATTCAATAATTTCAAGTTCTTTGGTGTCTGAATAAAACCAGTCTGAAGCCAGCACGTCATGATCAAAACTGCTTCTTGATGGAGGAACTGCAAATTACCAAGCTATTTTAGGGCAATATTTAAAGTCCCAACCCAAATTTATTATCCGATTGATTAGAATGCAAAGACATGTGCAGAATTTATTGACCAATAATCCTGCTGCTAAACAAAACATGCAAAAAGTACATCGAGAGAACGTGTTTTCATAGGAGTCTATGGCCAACTTACGCCGAGCTTTTCACGTAATTGCTGAGCTTGCAAAAACCGTGGAAAAGAGACTGTTTACGCCAACGCTTCCTCAAATTTGCCTGTCAGATCACCAATTGCAGTCTAGTAGGTGACCGGAGCGCCTCGGAGGTAGGGTCGATCAGTCTTTCTTGTTTGGCAGGCCGTAACCGACCAGTCGTAAATGAATGACAGGACCGCCCACGTTGTAATCACGTTTGAAATCTTCTAGTGCTGGGTGACCGACCTCTTCTAAAAGTCCGCTGCTGGGTGCCTTCTTGCCCATTTATTTCCAGTTGTTTTTCCACTCCTCTTGTCGTCAGCCATGAGACTGAACATACTTGTGTTTGTAAGTTCCTCCCTTCTGATGACTGTGTGCCAGGATGAACCCATGGTGAAAGCTCGTTGCAAACGAGGGGAGAGAACGGGTTCGCTGAAACAATAGAGAGATCGAGTTCGAGACACTGACAAGTTCTGGTTGGAACATGAATGCGTTTCGTTTGAGCACCATTCATGCGCGCAGGTTTGTTGAAGCTGTCATTCTACTAAAAATTCAGACATGGCGAAAACAGAATATTCTATCGTCACTGTTGGCACTAATACGTCTTGGCGAACTCCTACCTGACTTCCCTGTTTCATGGTAGACATCCTACCCTACCTACAACTGCCCTCTGTCTTGTCTGGCACTTTTCGTCTTCACTTCAGAGTTGCAGTTGGGCAGAAAGCTGCCGTGATAGCAAAGCTTGGGAGACGGCAGCTGGTGACCATGCGTATGTGGCGGAATTCGGGACCGATTTTTCTGTGGATGGTGGCCTGGATAGGTTAGACCAACAACCGATGAACGGCAAACAGCTAATGAACTTAGTTTAGTTCGTATGTATTGTGCTGCAGCAGTGCATCATCAGAAGTTTTGCGGTGCAGTTGGACGACAGTGAATGTGAATCAGACACTGGACATCAGTAACAAAGTAGTTGGAGATATAAGTGTTCAAAGTGGAGGCAAGTAAGCAAACTGCCTACCATGCGCTATGCGCGTGCCACCAAATCAGAATGGTTAAGAGTTGTCACTGTCCAAGTGGAGTTATGCAGCACAAAAAAGCAAGTACATGGAAAGTGCGAACAGGAGAAGGAACAGGAGCAACATAAAATGGATGACCAACCCAACATGAGAGAAATTGAGGACGAAATTGCTAGACAGAATGTTGAAGCAGCCAACAAGAAGAGTGCAGTTGACCTTGGAGCAGGACTGGGTTATGGACTGGGGGTTGGGTTGGGAGTGGGTCTGGGTGTTGGAGTTGGTGTCCCACTGGCCTTTGTCACAACAACAACTCCTACCACAACAACTGGTAAGGATCCTCACATCTTTTTTTCGAATCTAAAGCAGAGGGGCGGCATGTCTAGTCATCTAGCTAGAATACAGGACGTACCAAAAATGGTAACATTTCTTTTTGCTGCTGCTTCTGCAGATCTTAACCAAACGTGCAATTTGGAGTGTATCGTAATAATGCTCAAAGGCATTTTAGGTATTAAAGTTTAGCGCACCAGGCTTGAGCCAATCGTGAGAACTTCCAGACTATGTGAAATTGGGTAAATTCAACACCTAGAAATAGGGTTAAAAATTTAAAATTTTCTTTTTGCTGTTCTCTCCGCAAATGTTCACGAAAAGTTCCGAAATTTATAGAACCTCTGCAAAACTGCGAGGCATTTTAAGAGTTAAAATTTAATTTTATTATTATGAACATTTATTCAATTCACTTGAGGTGGGGCTCATGCAGAGATTTACACTGTTTTGATAAAATATGCTTTTCAAGACTGTATTATTTATTTATTTATTTATTTATTTATTTATTTATTTATTTATTTATTTATTTATTTATTTATTTATTTATTTATTTATTTATTTATTTATTTAGGCAACGTTTGCAAAAATGGCAGCAAACAGAAACTTTATCAAACACTCTGTAGTAGTTTCAGCTGCTTCAATAATTAAGTAATCTAATCAGCTACAGTAGATTGCACCATGCAAAGGTTTTGAAATGCTTCTTCCGCTTGACCTATTCTTTCTCGAGCTCAAATCCCACCAAACCAAATGACTACTTGCCTGCATTCGAATTATTTCTATGCAGCTTCCCGTTTTTGCAGAAGGCCCAACCTGCCCAGAAATAGACAAGACAACTTATCAGTTTGAGAACTACCTTATTGGTGGGTTCTTTGACTTTCCAGTCATAAGGTACGATACGGCTCCAGTTAATGGCGGGTACTCCAGTGGAACAACTGCAACTATTATCTGTTCTACTTTTCAATTTACAATAACTGTGCATAGCACTGACCAAGAGATCAGAGTTCAGGATGTCACTTCGCCGTTCTTCACGCAAAATAGCTTCGTCTGCAGTGAAACAAATTGGATGCTGGAGGGTTTTGTGGTAGAACACGTTTATTGTGCATAAAGATTTGGTGCATACACGAACATGCCAATTTACACAGTGTTGCTTGAGAAATTACGCAGCATACAATAGGGATGTGAGATGTGATTTTCCGATATTTTTTCGTAAACCGGTTTTTTAAATGCATATGGCGTTTACTGATGGAGCCTGTCAGGGGCAGTTTCATGCCTGTTTCGTGATTTATATCTATGTAACACGTGTATTTCTGTTCTGAAAAGACTCCGGAAGGCAGTAGAAAGCTTTAGGAATCATACAACCAGGCTGGCTAGGATACTCAGAACTTGAGCTGGAGTTTTTTTCCCTTATTTAAGAAAGAAACCAAAAAATTGGAAAAAACAGGCCGAGGTTTTTTCGGAAAAATATCAATCCCTGTAATGTGTACAATGTATAACATACACGTCAGTGTTGTGTTGTGCCGAACGAAAATTATCTGAATTTAGCTAGTAAAAGTAAAAGTCGTTAAAACCAACAGCTAATTTTATCGATATAATGAATATGAGACCTTTTCTGAATGATTTCGTAAATTCCAATTTCTGTACACGGGTACATTATTCAGATTTATTTCTTGTTGGCCAAAATCCTAAGCGCCAATTAGTGTACCCGGGTATACTATCTGGATTTCCTATTTGTTGGCCAAAATCCTAAGCGCCAATTAGTGTACCCGGGTATACTATCTGGATTTCCTATTTGTTGGCCAAAATCCTAAGCGCCAATTAGTGTACCCGGGTATACTATCTGGATTTCCTATTTGTTGGCCAAAATCCTAAGCGCCAATTAGTGTACCCGGGTATACTATCTGGATTTCCTATTTGTTGGCCAAAATCCTAAGCGCCAATTAGTGTACCCGGGTATACTATCTGGATTTCCTATTTGTTGGCCAAAATCCTAAGCGCCAATTAGTGTACCCGGGTATACTATCTGGATTTCCTATTTGTTGGCCAAAATCCTAAGCGCCAATTAGTGTACCCGGGTATACTATCTGGATTTCCTTTTTGTTGGCCAAAATCCTAAGCGCCAATTAGTGTACCCGGGTATACTATCTGGATTTCCTATTTGTTGGCCAAAATCCTAAGCGCCAATTAGTGTACCCGGGTATACTATCTGGATTTCCTTTTTGTTGGCCAAAATCCTAAGCGCCAATTAGTGTACCCGGGTATACTATCTGGATTTCCTTTTTGTTGGCCAAAATCCTAAGCGCCAATTAGTGTACCCGGGTATACTATCTGGATTTCCTATTTGTTGGCCAAAATCCTAAGCGCCAATTAGTGTACCCGGGTATACTATCTGGATTTCCTATTTGTTGGCCAAAATCCTAAGCGCCAATTAGTGTACCCGGGTATACTATCTGGATTTCCTTTTTGTTGGCCAAAATCCTAAGCGCCAATTAGTGTACCCGGGTATACTATCTGGATTTCCTATTTGTTGGCCAAAATCCTAAGCGCCAATTAGTGTACCCGGGTATACTATCTGGATTTCCTATTTGTTGGCCAAAATCCTAAGCGCCAATTAGTGTACCCGGGTATACTATCTGGATTTCCTTTTTGTTGGCCAAAATCCTAAGCGCCAATTAGTGTACCCGGTTATACTATCTGGATTTCCTATTTGTTGGCCAAAATCCTAAGCGCCAATTAGTGTACCCGGGTATACTATCTGGATTTCCTATTTGTTGGCCAAAATCCTAAGCGCCAATTAGTGTACCCGGGTATACTATCTGGATTTCCTTTTTGTTGGTCAAAATCCTAAGCGCCAATTAGTGTACCCGGGTATACTATCTGGATTTCCTATTTGTTGGCCAAAATCCTAAGCGCCAATTAGTGTACCCGGGTATACTATCTGGATTTCCTATTTGTTGGCCAAAATCATAAGCGCCAATTAGTGTACCCGGGTATACTATCTGGATTTCCTTTTTGTTGGCCAAAATCCTAAGCGCCAAATAGTGTACCCGGGTATACTATCTGGATTTCCTATTTGTTGGCCAAAATCCTAAGCGCCAATTAGTGTACCCGGGTATACTATCTGGATTTCCTTTTTGTTGGCCAAAATCCTAAGCGCCAATTAGTGTACCCGGGTATACTATCTGGATTTCCTATTTGTTGGCCAAAATCCTAAACGCCAAATAGTGTACCCGGGCATACTACAGGGTGTCTCAAAAAAATGATCACATTTCTTTTTACTGCCATTTCCGCAAATTTTGACCAAATAGGCTGAAATTTGGATCATATGTGCCCAAACTCGGGCAATTTTATGTGTTAAAATTTGGTGCACTAGGCTTGACCAATTCTCGAGAAATTTCAAAAAAGTGAAATTTGGTAATTTCAATACCAAAAGCCGGTCACCGAAAAACGTTACATTACATTATCGCCTAAGCTCTAACGATAGCGTTGGAGTTCATGCGTCAACTTTTTACACACGAATTACCCTGAACTTCTGCGTTTACACTCCAAATTTCATCCAATTCCGTCAAAAATTAGAAAAGATACAGGAAAAGGAAATGTTTCCATTTTGCGGTGACCGACTTTCACAAGTGAAATTACCAAATTTCACTTTTTTTTAAATTTCTCGGGATTGAGTCAAGCCTAGTGCACCAAACTTTAACACATAAAATTGCCCGACTTTTGGCACATATGGTTCAAATTTCAGCCTATTTGGTCAAAATTTACGGAAATGGCAGTAAAACGAAATGTGATCATTTGTTTTTAGACACCCTGTACGTATCTGGATTTCCTATTTGTTGGCCAAAATCCTAAGCGCCAATTAGTGTACCCGGGTATACTATCTGGATTTCCTTTTAGTTGGCCAAAATCCTAAGCGCCAATTAGTGTACCCGGGTATACTATCTGGATTTCCTTTTAGTTGGCCAAAATCCTAAGCGCCAATTAGTGTACCCGGGTATACTATCTGGATTTCCTTTTAGTTGGCCAAAATCCTAAGCGCCAATTAGTGTACCCGGGTATACTATCTGGATTTCCTTTTTGTTGGCCAAAATCCTAAGCGCCAATTAGTGTACCCGGGTATACTATCTGGATTTCCTATTTGTTGGCCAAAATCCTAAGCGCCAATTAGTGTACCCGGGTATACTATCTGGATTTCCTTTTAGTTGGCCAAAATCCTAAGCGCCAATTAGTGTACCCGGGTATACTATCTGGATTTCCTTTTTGTTGGCCAAAATCCTAAGCGCCAATTAGTGTACCCGGGTAGCGCCAATTAGTGCACCCGGGTATACTATCTGGATTTCCTTTTTGTTGGCCAAAATCCTAAGCGCCAATTAGTGTACCCGGTATACTATCTGGATTTCCTTTTTGTTGGCCAAAATTCTAAGAGTCAATTTGTGTACACAGGCATTGTATTCAGCACTCTCCTCTCCAGTACTTGTTTGTAAACATTTATTCAAACAGTAGTGTTTGAACCAGGGAGTCAAAACTGTATAAAACAGGAGATGTTGCTCCCTTTGACTAGAACACACACATCTTCGTATCTGTGGATGGACAACAAATTACACGTTTCTAATGTCAAGCAAGGCAACGTAGTCACTAAAACTCTCAGACCGAACAAAGCACGTAAACAGCTCGAGAGGCACTTCAATTTTCTCACTTCCTAGTCCATTCCAAACAGAAGCTGCATTTACAACAAAACTTTTTGAACTTCTCACATGTCTATAGGTTGGAATAACAATTGAATGAGACTGACTGTTTCGCAAACTTCTTGTCGCACAACGCACAGAAAGATGACTGGCGGGCAAAAATCTCAAAGAATGAACATTTGTACAACAGCACACAACGTTTTTCAGCGACTATACGAGAGATGGACTTCCATTTGAGGATTTTTAACATTTCGGCATATGGCAGGTCAAAACGATTGAGCAGTAATTTAGCAGCGTATGATTGCACGCGTTCTAATCGCAATTGGTCGGCAACATTAGCAGGGTAGGTGGCGCAACATGCGTACAGTATGGAGGGGCGCACAACTTGCATGTACACGGCACGAATATCTGACGGAAATTTGGCCTTCGCCATCCTTCGGAGCGATCCTAACACAGATTTTGCTGCCGACACCTTAATGCTGGTATGGTGGGCGAAAGAAAGCCTGGTGTCTAGGGTCACTCCCAGATACTTAACAGACTGCTCACACGCAATTTGTACATTATCCACTGTAAGTGGTGGCGACAGCATTAACTCATTTCTGTGCGCATTAGGTGAGACAGAAAACACAATAGATTTGGTCTTTTGCACATTAAGTGCTAGACCCAGATCTTGAAAACTACGAGCAATCACCTGGATATCGTTGCGAATGGAATTCTCGGATGATGGCTTGCAGACCGGGCAGATATAGGCTAAATCGTCAGCGTAGCCAATCAGTCTCGCATCCTGTGACAACCTGGTGTTGAACACAGAATTCATGCAGGCAATGAAAAGCACTGGTGACAGGATCCCACCCTGCGGCGTTCCGCTGATGATGCACCGAGTGCTAGACAACTGTCCTAATATTTTAGTAGTAATAATTTAGTAGTAAAGTCCTAATATTCCTAGTACTAATATTTTGCGGCAAAAATTCAACCCATTTTGGTCATTTTTCAGTGAAGCACTGGTTATTTGGTTATTTATGGCGTGTTAGCCAAACTGTCTCAAAAAAGTTAGATAAACAACAGAAAAGACTAAAGTCAGCACTATTACACAAAAATTATGATTGTTGATAGAAAATTCGCACAAGAGTTTCCTAATTGGACCTCCTGGACAATGTTTCATGCCTGTTTCGCCATTTATATCTGGAAAACAGGTTAATTTTTTGTTTGAAAAGAGATAAGATGACATTAGAAAGCATGAGGGAAGCATAAGATTAGGCTAGCATACTCACAGAACTTGACCTGGCGTTTTCTCCGCAAGTTTGGAAAAAAGCGAAGAAACAAACCAAAAATTCGTAAAATCAGAGCTGCATGGTAGTAAAACAAAAATAATGATTTAACTGAAGAGCTGAACTTGTATTATATTTAGTAATTAGCAAAACAAAAATCCACTGCTAAAATAGCAGTAGAAGGCATCCAAATAGACATGCTATTGTCATCTTTTTCAGCGCCTGGCGGCGCTTTGATGAGGCAGCTAAGCAAACTCGTGACGTTTCTTGAGTTTAAAAAGTGAATAGAACTACATACATATGCAACCGTGGGCCGGTAATAGCGCCAGCTCATATTTGCCTTGCCTGCAGAGACAACAGATGACGTGCAACAAAACGGAACTTTGCCAGGATTTGACTCTACTACGTCAGCAGCAGCTATAAAAGCCGTTCAACCATGCCAACAAATCCGTTCTTTTTCAAGGCAGGATGGCAGCCGTACATCCGATCTCTGCCGACCTTGAGGGCAACAGACCTCGGTGGAAGTCACACAAGTTGTCCTGGACCGAGACGCCCTACCTTTGTTTGCTTGCCGGCTGCCTGCCAAAGTGGATCAGAATTAGAAATAAACTTTTACGCAACTATTTCTTCGAACTGCCTGTCAATTTGCCCTTCGTTCGATGGGCGCCTACAGTAGCTGAGTTGGCAATATGGCTGATCTGCATAGCAGCTACTGGTGCCTTTGCTGCCGCTTGGTTCCTGTGCAGAATTTCGGTCTCCAGTAAGTTTTGGACTTTTTGTAGAAGAGTATAACAATGGATACGTAATATATACCTACGTACGTACCCTGAACAGAGAAAATGTTTTCTTTGCAAATTGAGGCGGCAAAGTAATCTCTAAAAACGCTAATTCCCTGTTAAATAAGCTTTTTTATGTATCGGGGTGGGGCAAAAGCTAACGCGATTTTGTTTGTATGTCAAAGCGAGGTTGATTACTAATGCATAACTATAAATCGTTATAAAGTGGACTAACAATTGCTCAGAACGCTAATTTGGCCTCAAATACAGTTAAAAATTGCTGCTTTACCAATTTTCGCGATACCACCTTCCATGAAATTGCAACTGTTGAAACCCCCTCAATTCCCAGTAACAAGTAAACCCTTGATTTGTTTGTTTGTCTGTTTGTTTTTGAGTTCCACTGTCCTTTCGAGAACTCAGGACACCCCTCGCTCTTTTCAAAGCCCTTCAGTGGGGTACCCCTGCCTACAAACAATCCCCCCTACCCCCCTAACTGTCATTATAGGTGCAACGGCAGCACCGGTTCGGTTCCCATTTACCTACTGGCCATCACTGGCTTTCAGCGGTCTGGGTTGGCTGTATAGCAGCACGTGTACATGCGAAAGAGGAAAATCTTGTCGTTGAACAGTCAGATATACAGTATAGATCAAAAAAAATGTCCCATCGCTTTTTCGGCCTTCACTCAAACGTTTCGTTCTCAGTCACTTCTTTACCGATTTGGCTCAAATTTTCAGCAAAAATTAACCACATGGTTGGCTAAATATTCTGCAAGTTTAGTGCCAAAATTCCGACTCATACTGGTTTTATGACCCGAAAACTAGGAATGAGGGTGGTCCACGCAAATATATTTTTTTTCGGTAATACAAGGAGTACAGTCCTGAAACTTGCAGGAATGATTGGTGTTGCTATTGGGCATAACATACTAAGCGGGCAGCCCTGTAGCTCAAAGGGCACTAAAATGGGGGAATTTCAAAAACATGAGTGAAAATCCCATAGTTAAGAAATCTGCACCTTCTAGAATCAAAGCACTGAATCTGTTGTTAATCAACATAGATTGTAGCAGGAAGTTCGACAACTAAATGAACCTCATATTTAAGCTCTGTTCCACACCATAGTAACCATCCCTGCAGCGTTTTTTTAAAATTGAAAATCTTTAGAATCGTCATTTTGCCGGTTTTATGAAGAAAAGTCATATTTCGTCATGTTTTTGAAATTCCCCCATTTTAGTGCCCTTTGAGCTACAGGGCTGCCCGCTTAGTATGTTATGCCCAATAGCAACACCAATCATTCCTGCAAGTTTCAGGCCTGTACTCCTTGTATTACCGAAAAAAATTAAATTTGCGTGGACAACCCTCATTCCTAGTTTTCGGGTCATAAAAACAGTATGAGTCGGAATTTTGGCACCACACTTGCAGAATATTTAGCCAACCATGTTGTTAATTTTTGCTGAAAATTTGAGCCAAATCGGTAAAGAAGTGACTGAGAACGAAACGTTTGAGTGAAGGCCGAAAAAGCGATGGGACATTTTTTTTGATCTATACTGTATGTTTCATAGCCATTATTAGCGCAAATCTAGCCGACATCCTATTATTAAAGAGATTAAAGCAAGCGAGTGTGTGTACCACGTTTCTACTTGCCTTTTTGTTTTTTAGCCTCAGGGTTTGTCGCATGTGTTCCGTTGGTCTTAACAGTCATGCTAGCTTGTCACAATTCTCTGTTCACTTTGGCACTGGGTTTGCCCTTTGAACGGGCAATATTTTGGCACAAATTTATGGCCTACCTCACAGTTTTTCTGACCGCTGTACACGGCTGGAGACCTCTGGTGCACAACCTTTTGCCGCACACCAACAATGAAACGTATAGTGATGGTAGGATTATTTCTATTTAAAATATACTTGCATTTTATACAAATTTCAGGAACAATTCTAAGCCCCATTACGACCCGGAATGATTGTTCTACTGGAGTAGTGTTAACGGGAATTTTCCCACTTTTCCTGCTACTTTCTTTGCCGGTTATCAGACGAAAACTATGGAATCTCTTTTATCTCAATCATATTGGACTGACCTTGCTTGCGGTGCCATTTCTGATAAAGCACGGAGCTCAAATAGCCACTGGAATGGGTAAAAAATTATGTCCTTCAGTGATGAAAATGCTCGATTCGTGAAAAACTAAAATTTTTCTTTTTCGGTCCCGAAAATAACTGTTCTTTAGCTTTAGCTTTAACTTTTAGATGAGAATGTAAACTTTGGCATGGAATAGGTCTAAAAAGCTGGATTTTTCTTAAACAATCGTTTGAACCGAGAGTTCTATTCTACCCTAAAGCCAAACATTTCAGCACTTGGCTTTTGGGCCTTTGACACCGGCTTTCGGTATTTGTACTTGGTTTTGCTGAAAAATCCTCACAAAGCCATAGCCACAAGACTTCCGGCTGGCGTGGTCAGACTCTCCATCTCTAAACCCAAACAATTTGAGTTCAGCGCTGGTCAGTACGTCTTTCTGATGATACCTGAAGTCAGTGTGTGGCAGTGGCACCCGTTCAGTATTTCCTCTGCGCCACACCATCAACAGGTACCTACCTACTGTACGTACCATGGTCTACAGGGTGCCAAAACAATGATGTCACTCTCCCAGAGCAAATTACCTAAATATGAGAAGAAACAAGTGAAAGTACTGATAAATAGGACATTTGTTGTAGATCTATACTCACAAGCTCAGTATTGAGTGGCGTCACAAACAGCTTGAAGATGAGTTGTCACTTTTGTCGTAATACCCTGTTCATCTTCAACTTGTTCGTCACGCCAATAAAGGGAACCTGAATGATAGGCTTGTGAGTATAAATCTACAACAAATGTCCTACCGGAGTTTTCCAACCTACCTATAAGACCGGGTCTTTTAACCGGAAAATTCCTAAATTTGGGGTCACATTTTTGCACCAGTTATAAGGCCCGGGTTTGTAGGTGGAAAATTTATACTTTACAATTAAAACTCGATGTTCTGCATGAAAAGCATGAAATACACTGGTGTTGATCTTGGCAACAACTGACTGTACGTTTAAGTCTGAATAGCTCAGTTTTAAACAAGTTTTGAAAACTTAGGCAACTTAAAAGTTCCAATATGCTTACAGTAGTTATCTAAACCTATCAAATCAAGAATTTTACCAAGATTACGCAGGTTTTAGAACGATTCCTGAACGACCTGAGTTCAAAAACTCCATATTCATTAGTTATCTTGTAAAATATACTCGAAAACACACCATTCTGAGCTTGGACCCGGGTTATAACTGGAAAATGCCCCTGACAGACCCTGCTTTCTGACCACCTGCTATAAGACCCCGGTCTTATAATCGGAAAAGAAACCCAATAAGCCCCGGGTCTTATAGCCGGAGGGGTCTTTTAAGCGGAAAACTCCGGTACATAGCAGTACTTTGATTTTTTGTGATCATGCTTCGTTTAGTTTACTCGGAGGAGAAGAGTCTATCATTGTTTGGCAATAGTCTATTTGCTGCTCTCGATATTCTTCCCAATTCTTTTGTTTATTGCAGCTAAACTTCCATATACGCGTGCTAGGAAATTGGACCAAGCGGCTTCACAAAATAATCTCATCGGAAAAAGAAATCAGAGCTTATATAGAGGGACCGTACGGAAGTCCAGGAGTATGTAAAAATGTACTGAAATTCGATGACTTTTTTGTCTTCTAGGTCGATTTGGAGTGTGAAGAGAACAGAATGTTTCTGCTCATTTCTGGAGGCATTGGTGTGACACCTTTACAGTCCATGTGTAATCATCTCTTACACCAAAAGGACAACGGACGGCTGTTGAAAAAGGTTCGCATTTTGTTTCTGGTACCTTATTTAGATTGGAACGCCTTACAATAATGCACCACTAGAAATATACTGCCTATCAAAAAACGCAAAAATGATCAACATTCGTACGCTTTAGACTGGTTATTTCATCATGTGGGCTGGTCGGTGAAAACCTGTCTTGTTCATGTTTCAGAATTTAGACTCTTTCGGTTCAATCAATTAATAACTGTTGTAGTTTAATAACGTTTGTAACGTAGTAGTACAACAGGCTATATCCCAAATTTTCGTTGCACTCGTCGGAAGTAGCGCACCATACGGAGGTGCGGTCCGAAGCTGCTGGAAAATGTGTGGAAACTGGTTCCCTGTTTGCATTTTATCATTATTACATATCAGCGCTAATTATGTGGCTAGAAACTTAGCACTCAGCACTTAGAACTCTTAGCAGCGACATAGGGAAATCGCGTTGTAGTACTATATGGAGGCGTTGCACTTACGGAGGTTGTAATCGATTGACCTGGCCAGTGCCATCATTTCGTGTTGCAGTTGCACTTAAGGAGGTGCTCCGTAATGTTGTAAGATAGGGTGTATTTGGGAAGCTAGAAAAGTGTTGCACTTTGACTGTAAAGTGTATTCTGGTAACACTTGTAGTGTCTGTGAAGATCCATTTCAAAACCTAGTTTTTCAGCTACCGTGTAAAACTGAAGTTAAGAATGGCAGCGCCCTGTTAGGGTTTCTGAGACCTAAATTAGAGTTCTGGAACCCTATTTTGGGCATCCAGAAACGGAAATTAGGGATCCGGAACCCTTGAAGTTGTTGAAGTTTACTCAACGACCAACACCAACAACTTGGTAAAACGAGGGCCGTGAGGGCTTCAGAAACCTCAGTTAGAGTTTCAGAGTCCCAAATTTGGGTTCCGGAACCCTATTTTGGGGCTCAAGAAACCCTGTTTAGGCTCTCTGAAACCCAAAATAAGGTTCCGGAACCCTATTTATGGCTTCATAAACCCTAACTAGAGTTTCGGACACCCAAATTAGGGTTCCGGAACCCTATTTATGGCTTCATAAACCCTAACTAGAGTTTCGGACACCCAAATTAGGGTTCCGGAACCCTATTTACGGTTTCAGAGTCTCAAATTAGGGTTCCGGAACCCTATTTACGGTTTCAGAGTCTCAAATTAGGGTTCCGGAACCCTATTTAGGGCTTTTGAAATCCTAAATTACGGTTTATAAGTCTTGAGACCCTGAATTTTAGCAGTTTTTAACCCAAAATAGTGTTTTAGAAACCCCCAAAATCCGGCTGGGGGGGTTTTGCCGAAACTCGGGCTTGGGGTTAAAAAACCACCCAAACCCGCCCCCCAACTACATGTATTGTGTCAATATCATAAAACCTACCACAACACAGAGTGATTGGCGTTCAGAGATTACAAGCGTAGCTTGCACAAGGTTGATTGAACTGAACCTTCGTTCTCTATAATGTCTTTCTGTGAAAGAAAGACAGTAAACTGAAAAAGCTTCTACAAAAATAACTCAGAATCCTTCTTTATACATGTATAGATTTGGTTCGTCTGGTCCTGTGCGGACAAACAGCTCGTGTCATCAGTATTCGAAGAGGATCGCCAGTGGGACGGCTCTTGCGACCAGAAATCAGTCCGCCTGCCCTTCTCCTTCCAACCGGACGAACTACGAGCTATTAGCACCGATCCTGAACTAGCCACTCACCGGCCGCAGTCAGTCATAAGCGAAATAGCCCTGCACACCGAGTTTTACCTGACAAGAGTGAAGGAAAACGCAGCTGATGAGCAACTGGCCAAGGCCAATGTTCGACCGGAATTGCAGAGTTATGTCCGGTTCGGAAGGCCGAAGTGGGATGAAATCTTCAACACCATGTTGGCCTGCGCCAAATTGCACCGGGAAAAGTGTGTGGCTACTTATGTGTGCGGACCGGAAAGTATGATTAGTAGTGTGCAGAGTATGTGTAGTGCTTATTCCAAAGATGGCGTGCGCTTTTTGTTTCATGCTGAAAGTTTTGAGTTCTGATCTGCGTTTGGTTTTTTTTAGAGTTACAAGGCCTGTGTTTTACAGACTGGATGCCCAAACTATCTACTACGTATGTACAATGTACATGTATATTGTTGTTATCGTCCTAGCTACTAACTGGCTAAAGCTTTTTGACTGTTTTAGGGAAGGATTCTGATAATACTGTAAATAATGTACACACGTATCAATGTTCGAAATGTATGCATTAAAAAGTCATGATAAAGCCCTGTAGTTTCTCTTCTCCCCTATGAGAGTGCACAAGTTAATTGGGGAACTGTGAAAGCAACAGGAGACGGTGGTTTAGATTTACACTAATAATAGTTATAAAACATACATGTGACTGGTCAACGAAAAGATTTCCTCTTTCTCAATTGCATGTGCTAACAGATCAAGGGGAACCGGTTGAAAGCATACCTGCTGTTACAGAGAATTGAGAAATCCGTACAGCACCACCCCCAGATCGGGACATCCAAAGTGACGATTTTCCCCACTCCCTCCGATTTTTGGGACTGTAATTTAGGCCAATTCTTTACACCAAAACTGCTAAAATTGGGTGCAAAACAGCAATTACTAACGCTATTCAGATCCACCAACCAGTGTTACCAAAAAGCCCCCAAATATGAGAAAAATCTGTACATACGTACAGTACAGAGTGTATAAAGGTTGCTTATCATAGTAGTACTAAATTTGTATAAATCATTTTTTGAATTGTTTGTTTGATCGTGGTTGTGTTCTCACAGTAAAGTATTAGTGTGAGTTTGATCTGTGTGTTTGTTGTTCTGCACTGAAGTGCAAATTTGCAGTTGTGGGCAGAGCAATGGCGGCGTTCGAGGAACCAGTGTCGCGAAGAGAATTGAAAAACGTGCTGCGACTTGCTAGGACCGAGCTGGAGAGGAAACTGATGCTCAACATAATCGCCAGAGACTACAAACGCGTAAACTCTTCAATCAACTTCTCTACTAGCTAGTAAGGTGAAATTGAGTTTTAGCTCAACTTCTACAGTATTGAAAAGGCACTGGCCACTTTCGAAAACAGCTATCTGAAAACGGCCACTGTGCTCAAAGCTCACTTCAAAGCGGGATTTCGCTGGAAAACAGGCACTGAACGTCTGATATACATAGACCGTAAGTTGGACGCAACAGATAGAGTATTGCTCTTAGACGCAGAAAATTTTTGCGTGCCTGGTCATAGGGACATGCAATGCGTGCCTAAAAATGGTAATTACACAGTTAATGTTTTTGCATTCACTGAAATTTTCAAAAACGCGTGATTTGCTGTGACTGGCGAATCACGCTTTGCATGCAGCACGTTGCATTGTCTGACAAAAAAACGCGATTGACATTAGTGATGTAAAAAATTAATTTAATTGTAATTGAAATTCGCATAATTGGCCCGTTTTTAATTTCAATTCAATTAATTTAATTTAATTGAAATTCAAAAGTTGGGCCATAATTTAATTGTAATTTAATTGAAATTCGCCTGGAATTTCAATTATATTTTCAATTATTTGCTGGGGTGAATGTAAGGAAATGCGTAAGTATTAATGACGACGGCGCTAATGACTTCAAACAAAAACCTATTTAAGGTTTGTCACCTCTTTATACTGACCTCACTTTGTTTGGTAATATTTTATGCTCTGCTTTTTATTTCTTAGTTCATAAAACAGTCAGGCACTTAACGCCGTTTATGGTACCAGTACCTAGGGTAGTGGTACCATATATGGTACCGTACAGTATACGTATGGTACCACCACAGGCCTCCAAACGTGGGGGTACAATATATAGGGATGGCCAAAGCACGTTCGCGCCGCGCCGAATAGAAAATACAAAATCACAGCCAAAAAGTGGTCCAAAACCGTTTTTGCAACTTCAAGTGCAAATGCTTTTTTGTTTTCCGTTATTGATAGGGGGATGTGATGTATTTATATGAAACAGAGTGTGAGCTATCGAATAAGATGCATTTTGAATCATAATTCGGCCGTTAAAGGGCATTTTCCTCTCGAAAACTGAATTCGTCGTTTTTCAATGGCGATTTTCTGCTAAAAGGAGAGTTGATTCAAATTTTGTTCAACCGGATTTAAAATCAGCGCAACTCGTTACCTATATAGCACCGCTTTTTTTCTTTCCGCACTTCGGCATGGTCCCCACAAATTTGATTCTTTTTTAACTACTGAAAATGGGCATTTTCGTGGATTTTTTTCATGTTCCTCGTTCTTGTAAAAAAACGACGAATTCGGCGCAAAATGTTCAATCGGTTCCGTGTACTTCAGACTTTCGAATGATATATGAATTTGCTCTCTGCTCTTTGCCGTTAACCCCACAAACGGTGTTGAAGTTTCTGTAACCCTTAATTTTTGCCATTTCAGGCTTTTATTGTACCCAACACTTGCAATCATACTTTTTTGCATTAATTTAGCTGGGCGACGAATATTCACATCTTTCTAGTAGATTTTAAACAATCAAGTTGGTTTCACCTTCGTAACACGCGCCATAGAAAATCAGCCACCGCTGGGACGGCGACCAAGTTAAAAACACTAATTTACGCGATTTGATCCACGCAGCTGTTTTGAACCCGCATTTCTCCAATTCTTCATGAAATTATGTGCGGTTTTTTGCGTAAATAATCGCATCCGGTCATGCTATTGCCGTTTTAGCGTAAATTTTGCTTGTAGCGCGAGTCATTCAAATCTGTTGTCCATAATTAAAAATGGTACCAAGTGCGCCATACAAAAGTTCTTCGCAGACGGACGCTTTTAGATCGCATTTTTCTAATTTTACATTGAATCAACTGCGGTTTTTTGCGTAAATTATCGCATCCGGTCATGTTATCGGCGGTTTTAGCATAATTTTTTTGCTGTAGCGTGAATTTTTGAAAACCATTGGCCATACCTACAATATATGGTGCCGGTACCATATCTAGTACCACCACCACCACCACAGTCGCCGAACGTGGGGGCACCATATATGGTACCGGTACCTAGGGTAGTGGTACCATATGTGGTACCGTACCGTGTATGTATGGTACCACCACGGCCCCCAAACTTGGGGCACCATACAATTGTATATGGTACCGGTACCATATATGGTACCACCGGCACCTTACAATGGTGTCGGTACCATAAACGGTGTTAAGTGCCTGACTGTAAAAGTCACAACAGTGATTTGTTGGTGTATGGTGGGGTTTTGGCGAAGGTACCTAGGAAGTGATGTTGCTCAAAAATGCTGAAAACCTTTACATTAAGTACTGAAAATAATGAAATATCTGTAAATTTACCCCCAGAATGTCATTTTATGCGTTTTTAAAGGTTAAAATTTTCTTGCCTGTTTGAATAACAGGCTAACCAGGTGTCTGTAAGCTTTTACATGGACATTTTTCGAAGTCCTGGGTCACTGTTACTGTCTTTTAACAGGAAAACACAACAATTTTCAAAAAATTGAAAAAATAATTGAAAAAAATTGCATAATTGAAATTTTCCGAGGTTCCATAATTTAATTGAAAATATAATTGTAATTGAAAATAATAGAAAACTATTTCAATTAATTTAATTTAATTTAATTGAAATTAAAAATGGAGCCCATAATTTAATTGTAATTGAATTGAAATTCAAATTCCATAATTTTACATCACTAATTGACATGTGACTGGCCAATCACGCGTTTGCACTTTCATTTTCCAATCAGATTTATGACTAACAAACAGCCGCACGCAAAGCGTGATTCTATGTGGGTACTACTCCAAATGGAGTAGCTTCTGCTAGTAAGGGATGGAAGGAAAGTGATTGGCTTGTAGGCACCGGCGCAGAGCAACTGCTGTTAATGAAGGTGAACCGAAAGAAACGAGACAAACGACCAGTGGTCGGTCTGATCCCACAGTGGTTGAGGACCCAAATAGAGTGGCTGGATCAAGGACACACCTACGAACAGGCCCAACAGATGTATCGTGCCAGTTGTGCTCTCATGTGATCTTTCTTACCATTCATGTACAATCTAAATTCTATTAGTAGTGCAAATCTTACAATTTAGTGGTCGCCTCTGATCAAAATAAATTCTCATCAACCGTAAATAAGTTTGTTCAAAATCGCGAGCTAAATTTCAATTTTGCTTGCTTGTTTGTTTATGTTGCACTGTCAGTTCGAACAGCTCACAACACTCCTTGCACTATTAGGGCCCTTCAATGGCGCAACCACCCTTCCCTTTACTCTCATCAGGTGTTTAGGCAGCTCTGGTTCGGTTGCCGTTTACATAGCTACTAGCCCACCGACTTTCGGTGGCCTGGGTTGGACCTCATGACCAGTTCTTCCAATCACTTGTACCGGTTTCCAACCCACAAACAACCGCTCTTGCAGAAGCCGGGGCCGCCGTGACGCACGGGATAGCGTAAACTATGGTACCTATGGCAAAGACGCGACCAATTTGTGCTTTGTACGCATTCGATTGTCCTGTACGTAATAGTTCATACGAAAGTTTTTCCAATTTACACCAATAAGAGGTGATGAGGTCTGATCCAGTGAGATGTATGTACGTACATAATATCTGTGCAAAGTACCACGTAAGACGCTAATCTAACATAAGAAAATAAACAAAAACAGGCTAAAACCTGAGAAAATACCACTTGATTTGCAAATTTGGCGGCAGCAACAGCAACCAGAGTCAAGAAGAGAACCGGAAGTTGTGCTGAGATTTGGTATCACTGAGCTCGACAAGCAACACATGCTCAACTTAATTGCAAATTAATTCAAATGCGCGTAAACTGTTCAATCAACTTGGTAAACTAAAGGTGAAATCTAGTTTTAGTTCAACACGTTAAAGTATTGAAAAGGCATTGGTCACTTTCAAATATACGTAGCGACAGTATCTAAGTATCTGACCACCGCCACTGTGACTTCGTGGGACACCCTTCGAACAGGCGATACAGATGTATGGGGCCAGTTGTGCCCTCATGTCATATTCAATAGCTCAAATCTTTGTGGCTCTGAGCTTTGTTCAAATTAGGGCAGACTCTGATCAAACATAAGTTTTCATACAAGCATTTTGGGGGATATATAAGAGTCAGTCTCTGATTCGATCGAGTCTCCGCCCTTATCCCTATGTCAAGTTGAAAATCGAACTTTTGCGTAGAGACCTGTGCGTTGGTGTATTAAGAGGCATTCATGAGTTATGTTAAACCTGCAAAGGGTTTATGGATCTGACGCTCCATTCCCGAGATACAAGCCGCCAAAAATCGGTCCACTTAACTATGGGACCAAAATTCTCAATTCTAATTTCTTTCGTACCAATAAGAGACCAAAAAATTGGGGATTTTAGGTAACTTTTTGAGTAGTTTAAGAATTTTGGTCCAAAATTATTTTTGAGTAAAATTTTTTTTGCGACCACATTTGGCCGGCCCTGGCTCATCTGGAACCCCCCCTACACAGTTTTTTTTATTTCAGAATTTTGTAGCGCTATCAATTTGCCAGACTTTGGTGTAAAGCATTTTGGGCTGCGACCCGACATTCATGAGATATTCGCCTCCGAATGGCCAAAACCGTGCAGAATTTGCTAGTTTTGCAGTGCACAAAGCTACGATGCCGGATTACTTTCATTATAATAAGAGTTGGGACTAAAAAATTGGGGATTTTAGGTAACTTGTTGAGTAGTTTAAGAATTTTTGGTCTAAAATTATTTTTGAGTAAAAATTGTTTTTGCGACCACCGGCCGCCGGCGCCGGCCCTAGCTCGTCTGGAACCCCACTACACAGGTTTTTTTATTCCAGAATTTTGTAGCGCTATCAATTTGCCAGACTTTGGTGTAAAGCATTTTGGGCTGTGACCCGACATTCGTGAGATATTCGCCTCCGAATGGCCAAAACCGTGCAGAATTTGCTAGTTTTGCAGTACACAAAGCTACGGTTTTGGCCATTCGGAGGCGAATATCTCACGAATGTCGGGTACTCAAAAATAATTTTGGACCAAAAATTCTTAAACTACTCAAAAAGTTACCTAAAATCCCCAATTTTTTAGTCCCAACTCTTATTGGTACAAAAGAAATTCGAGTTGAGAATTTTGGTCCCATAGTTAAGCGGGCCGATTTTTGGCGGCTTGTATCTCGGGAATGGAGCGTCAAATCCATAAACCCTTTGCAGGTTTAACATAACTCATGAATGCCTATTAGTACACCAACGCACAGGTCTCTACGCAAAAGTTCGATTTTCAACTTGACATACCAAGACTCGATCGAATCAGAGACTGACTCATAAGTTCTGTTCTGGACGCAAGCGCACAATCTAATCAAACACTCGAAATCGCCAATAGACGAAAACTGGATGGACCGAAAGAAGACAAGAAGGACATTTATCCTCACAACAAATAGATATCTGCGACAGATCATTTCTTCACAAAAAGCAGGGCGGAGTAAAACCAACTATATGACTATTTTTGGCAGACCACAGCGGATACATATGTACACACACAGTCAACCGAAAATATACACACGATATAGAAATTGGGCTGGATAGCTTTGGTAACAGGCACTGGAACAATTTTTGCTTTTATAGACAGAACTTTTTAAATGTGATAGATAACACAATATTGAATAAACAAAAGCCAGATTAGATTTTGGCAAAGATTTTCGCTTTCGCTGCACAAAATTTGAAAATTTTCGTGCTTTTCGCCAAAAGCCACCATTTGCCTGCCTACCATGTACAGTATCTATCAACAACAGAACAGCATACATGTAGCAGGTGGGCGATATGGGTGGAGTACGGGGGGCAGTGTGGTGCAGGTTGAAAACTTGGAACTAGGTAAAGTTGTCGCCTAATAAACTAGGTAAACTAATGCTCGGTAAAGCCCAGAAAAACTAGGTAATACTAGGTAAAACTAAAATGCGTAAAAACAAGTCAAAACATGATTTTTATATTCAATTGAACTATGTTGAAGTTAGTGGAGTTAAAATTCACAAAATTTGTCATATTTCAAGGAAACGTTTGTATTTTAGTGACCAAATAGGTCAGAAATTCATTCTTTGAGCCACCGTAAATTTGGGAAAGCAAGAAATATGAAGCTATTCTGACTGAAAAAGCCAAGTAAAACTGAGAATATCAAACTAGGTAAACTTGTTTTATCTAGAATAGAAGTAGTTCTTTGGATTTCAAACTAGGTAAAGTAAAACTAGGTAAAACGAAAATTAACTGGTAATAATTCTAGGTATAGTTCTAGTTAAAAAGTGCACTACACTGTGGGAGAGGATAGTGCAGGGGTTTCAGGAACTGAGGGCGTCCAAAATTTAAAAAATCTCCAAAACGCTTAGAAATTCGTTTTAATTAATAAAAAGGCTAAAAATCGCACTTTTAACAAACAAAATTGCGTTTTAGAGCGAAAAATAAGCGTAAAATATGACAATAAAGGTTCTAAAAACACCTGCAGCCACCAAACTTCTATTACTGTTCATGTATGAAGAACTGAAATAACGGCTAGCGAACTGACTGACCAACTGCACAACCAAACAAAATCACACAGAAAGTGGATTTCAATTTCACAGCGACGTTTCGGCAGCACTTATTCTCACATTATTGGCGTCGATCATTTTAATGGGCGAACTGCTAATTGCAGTAGCACTTAATTGTCTCGGCAGTGTGCCAGTGAAGGTGGTAGCTGAGGAGAAAGCTTCAAATCTGGGTCTGTTAGGGGTGAAGGTTTGAAAGCCAGTCAAAGTTCTGGTGTCGGTAGTGTCATACAGTACCTTCTGCACGGGAGACAGGATTCCAAGACGCGGGTAGGCCACTGAACTGCCGAGAGGGGAGGGACTTTGCTGTAAAGAAACGGTGGTGTTGGAGAGATTTGTGCTCGAATATGGAGTGCCAGGGCTTTCGACTACCGAAGCAGCCACTGAGACCATGTTCAGTTGCTCCTCCCAGCTGGGAATCAAGTCCGGCTTGGTGAAGAACTCTGAAATGGGAAGAGAAAGTGCTTTAGAATTAAAACAGCTGCATTGGAAGAGTTGAAAGAGCAATAAGCAGTCAGTGGACTGCAGTCATTGTTTTCTTTTGTTTTGTTTTGTTTTGTTTTGTTTTTGAGTTCCACTGTCCTTTCGAACAGCTTAGGACACCCCTCGCTCTTTTCAGAGCCCTTCAATGGGGTAGCCCTGTCTACAAACAACCCTCCCCTTTGCCGCCATGGTTAGCTAGAAGCCCGACATTGCGCATCCGTTCTTTTTAGACATTGTGCATCCTGTTGGCCACTAACACTATTTCTGCGCAGTTCAGTTACTAACATGTTGTCTTGCTTGGGCGACAGAATAAAGTTAAGAGTCGTTCTCTGGCCGCATCGAGTTTCAGTATTCAGACCCAAAATTGAAACTTTGAGCTAGAGAGCTCTAAGTTGGCACACTAATACATACTTATGAGTTATCTTTCAGCTGCAAAGGATTAGTGGATCTGACGCTCCTGTCCTGAGATATAGCCTTCCGAAAATCGGTCCGCTTAACTATGGGACCAAAATTTCAAAGTCTAATTTCTCGCTTCATACTCCGAATTCGGACCTAAAAATTGGGGGTTTTAGAGTACTTATAGACTGCTTTAAGAAACTTTTGTCAAATTTTCGTTTTCAGAAAAAAATTTTTTTTCGCCCCCTTTGCGCCCCCCTAGCTGGTCTGGAACCCCCCAACCCAGTTTTTTTTATTTTAGAAAAATGTTGCGCTATCAACTACCTACCGTTTGGTGTGAAGCATTGTTTGACCAGACCCGTGGAGCGCGAGAAAATTGAGGTCAAACATGTCCCGGTCGCAAAATTTTCGCACTTTTCTCAGGTCAAATATTTCCAAGTCCGGTTTTCCACCTACTAGTACGAATTCGGACTTAAAAATTGGGGGTTTTAGAGTACTTTTAGACTGCTTTAAGAAACTTTTGTGAAATTTTCGTTTTCAGAAAAATAATTTTTTTTCGCCCTCTTTGCGCCCCCCCCCTAGCTGGTCTGGAACCCCCCAACCCAGTTTTTTTATTTCAGAAAAATGTTGCGCTATCAATTACCTACCGTTTGGTGTGAAGCATTGTTTGCCCAGACCCGTGGAGCGCGAGAAAATTGAGGTCAAACATGTCCCGGTCGCAAAATTTTCGCACTTTTCTCAGGTCAAATATTTCCAAGTCCGGTTTTCCACCTACTAGTACGAATTCGGACTTAAAAATTGGGGGTTTTAGAGTACTTTTAGACTGCTTTAAGAAACTTTTGTGAAATTTTCGTTTTCAGAAAAATAATTTTTTTTCGCCCTCTTTGCGCCCCCCCTAGCTGGTCTGGAACCCCCCAACCCAGTTTTTTTATTTCAGAAAAATGTTGCGCTATCAATTACCTACCGTTTGGTGTGAAGCATTGTTTGCCCAGACCCGTGGAGCGTGAGAAAATTGAGGTCAAACATGTCCCGGTCGCAAAATTTTCACACTTTTCTCAGGTCAAATATTTCCAAGTCCGGTTTTCCACCTACTAGTACAAATTCGGACTTAAAAATTGGGAGTTTTAGAGTACTTTTAGACTGCTTTAAGAAACTTTTGTCAAATTTTCGTTTTCTGAAAAAAATTTTTGGGGGGGTTGGGGGGTTCCAGACGAGCTAGGGGCGCGCAAAGGGGGCGAAAAAAATTTTTTTCTGAAAACGAAAATTTGACGAAAGTTTCTTAAAGCAGTCTAAAAGTACTCTAAAACCCCCAATTTTTAAGTCCGAATTCGTACTAGTAGGTGGAAAACCGGACTTGGAAATATTTGACCTGAGAAAAGTGTGAAAATTTTGCGACCGGGACATGTTTGACCTCAATTTTCTCACGCTCCACGGGTCTGGGCAAACAATGCTTCACACCAAACGGTAGGTAATTGATAGCGCAACATTTTTCTAAAATAAAAAAAACTGGGTTGGGGGGTTCCAGACCAGCTAGGGGGGCGCAAAGGGGGCGAAAAAAAATTTTTTTCTGAAAACGAAAATTTGACAAAAGTTTCTTAAAGCAGTCTAAAAGTACTCTAAAACCCCCAATTTTTAGGTCCGAATTCGGAGTATGAAGCGAGAAATTAGACTTTGAAATTTTGGTCCCATAGTTAAGCAGACCGATTTTCGGAAGGCTATATCTCAGGACAGGAGCGTCAGATCTACTAATCCTTTGCAGCTGAAAGATAACTCATTAGTATGTATTAGTGTGCCAACTCGCAGCTCTCTAGCTCAAAGTTTCAATTTTGGGTCTGAATAGGGCAAAGGGGCAAAACGCGATCTGACCAGAGAACGACTCTTAAAGTTCCGATTGGACTAGTTTTTAACTATACAGGGATAAACGACTATGTGAATGGAATTCAAGAAAATTTCGCACAAACACCACTGTGGTCCGGTATATCGGGTTGAAACTTCTTTTAGTACGTTTCAGCAACTTTCACTCACAACAATCAGTTTTCAGCTCGAATTCACTGGTCTGGTGAGGCTCAGCACAAGCTGACTGGGTTTGTCACTTCACGTTTTGTTGAATAATCGCCATGTCTTTCTGTGGATATTTCCCATAATTGGCAGGCAACTAAGTTGACATTGGCACTAGATTTGTGTCAAATTTCATTCAATTCCGTTCACATAGTCGCATGCCGCTAACGATGGAACGTGGTTCACTTCGGGCGGGATGCTCCGTACATGGCCATGTGCCACTATTAGCTAATGCAGCCATGTGTAGCTTGCAGCTATAGATAGCTGTTTATAACTATAGATAGCTATGACAAGAACAAAAACTGCTATAGATGGTCATTAGCAATAGTGGCCCTAGCCATGTATGCAAAGCTATAAAATAGCCCAATCCGGCTTATTAGCTATGACTGTTAAACAGCAGTATTCATAGTTTAAAGAGTGTCAACAATTCTGAAAGTGGTAGAAAATCTTGAGCAGGGCGCAACGTACGTAGTTGGGCAGTGGCTAGAAAATTTATAAAATTGACCACAAGAATAAGTTAAAGCCATATGTACAGACCGCGGTAGGCTACTGAGTTTAAAAGGTCAATTAGAGCTTACTTTGGTGAATGGGCTGTTGGATGTGGGTCTGCGAAATCAGAGGTTCCAGTGTGTCTTCCATTCTGGCAGTGCTGGCATCGCTGTCATAGCTTCGCACACGACTCGTACCACTCGGAGAGGTGACACTGCGTGGCGACACCACTGAACAATACAACAACATGTAAAGTCCATCACCCACAGGCATACAAAATAACAAAATAGGTTGACAAACATGACAAAAGTAAGTTTTATTAAGGCAAATAGGCTCAAAAAATCTTGTTCTAATCTATTTTAACGGAAAACAAGCTTACAATACTCTCAGCCGGCCCTGCCCAACGATTTCCAAGTTCTACCTCTCCTCAGTCGAAATACTCGTCTAAGTCTGCCCATGGGCTTATGGATAACGATTAAACATAAAGGTATAGTAATTGCAAAACCTATACCTTCGATAGGTTTCGGCAAGCAGGGACTGTACTGTTGTATGAGCGACTCTCTTTCTGTGCGAGGAGCCATTTCCTCTCCCAAATAAGGACTCTCAGCCCTGGTCACGGTGATACTGCCGTTGGTTTTGGTGGGACCGTCCAGCCACAAATTCACCGACTTGTTGGTCTCCGATTGACTCTGCAACATGCAGTATATAGAGGTTCCACAGCCGTTTTTTTACCGTAGCAACCGTAAATTTCAATCGATTTGAATGACTCTGTTTTTGAATACAATTAGATAAATACAGATAAATTCCTGAAAGATTGTTGAAATTTAAATGAAGATGAAATGAGATATGTGCTCTCAAAGTGAAAACAGAGATTTTGGCAATAAGCAACCAAGCCGTTTTTTATTCTGTTGCACTTCATAATAAAATAGAGTCCTACTGCTGAGGGCTAACAACGAAGCTTTACTGTTCACACACACGCTCGGTTACTTCACCAGTAAGGCATCGTTAGCCCTCTGCAGTAGGACTCCGTTTCATTATGAAGTGCAATAGAAAAATAAAAATCACTGTTGTTCTGACTAAATCTATGTTTCGAATATAAGCCCAAATATCTAAAAAAAAATAACAGAGCACCTTAATTATAAAAATTTCATCAATCTTTCAAGAACTTATCCATCCTTCATTCAAATCAATTGAGATTTACGGTTCAGCAAAAAATCTTCTGGGGTGTTCTTTGACGAACTGTAACTACAAAGAAGTCACAAGTTTCACTTACGGTTATGTAAAGGTGTTAAAAAAGGTCTGTGAAGAGGACTAACCGCTCGTTCAAGCTGAACGATCCAAATAAGCAGCAAAGAAGCAAGCACAATCTTGAGCGCATTCAGTGTGTAGTGAAGCCAAATCAGCTGGAGATTAATGGAAAGACACGAAAAGACAATATAGGTCGTTGTTGCTGATAGCACCAGAAAGTAATGCCATAATGTGCTGCGCAGTCTGAAAAGTACACTTTGCACTTCAGTCAATATGTTCAGTTTCTACAGAGTCCATCAAAAAACAACCCGCAGATTTTTCGCTGTAGCAAATTGGTTCTTAACCGATTTGAATGAATTCCCTTTTAAATGAAAGATAAATAAATTCTTGAAAGATTGATGAAACCTATATTAGATACTCTGGTTACATCCTGAGATATTCGCTCTCAAAGTCAAAACAGAGATTTTGGCAATGAACAAGGGGAATTTTATTATTCTGATACACTTTATAATAAAACAGATTCTACTACTGCGAGGGCTAACGAGTCTTTACTGGCGACACACAAGCTCTGCTTACTTCACCTGTAAAGTCTAAGCCCTCAGCAGTAGGTAGTATCTGTTTTATTGTGAAGTGCAATGGAATCGCTCTTGTTCTTTGTCAAAGTCTGTTTCGACTTTGAGGGCCAATATCTCAAGAAATAAGCAGAATATCTTAATAAAAATTTTACCGATATTTCAATAATTTATTACTCTTTCATTCAAAAAAGATCTATTCAACTCCGTTGAGATTCATAGTTTGCAAAAATAAAAAATCTGCTCGGTTGCTGTTAATCACACTTGTTCATTGGCTCTGTTTTGAATTTGAGAGCAAATATCTCAGGATCTAATCAGATTATCTTAATACAAGTTTCCTCAATCTTTCAAGCATTTATTTATCTTCCATTTAAAAAAGGATTCATTCAAATCGGTTGAGATTTGCGGTTGCTACAGCAAAAAAACTGCTGCATTGTTTTTTGACGGACCCTCTTAAAATTCAAATTTAGGTTTATAGCAACAAGCAAATAGAGCAAAGTAAAAAATACCTGAGCTTCGACAACAAAACATCCCAATCTCTGTTTGTCGTAATGAGAAAGCACATGATACCCACATAAACACTGAGCTGAAAACAAATCTTTTACACACAAACCTTCAAAAAACATCAAAGAAAAGTGATCTCATACCAACAACATCAAAATCACCGGAACAATCATTGTCCATATATAGGGGTCGCGCAGCGAGAACCAACAGCTGAAACATAAATTATATCAGTATTATAAAATGACAAAATAGACAAAATCTTACAAAGCATTAGCATTGGGTCGAGAGAGGAATACGGTAGCCAGCGCCATGACCAATGGCACCTGCCAACCAATGAGCAGGTAGAGCCAGAAAGGACCGCTGTCATTGGCCCGCAGATCAGTGACGTTGCGGTACCAGTGCAGAATGTACACAAACAACCAGGCCACCAGAGCCACGCTGCTCACGTGCAGCGAACCGAACACTACGTAACAGCCGATCTAAACAAATTACGCGCGTAATAAGGAGATCACACTGAATCAAATAAATTAGTGGCACTTCGGGCGCTTCCATCAAGGAGGTGGACAACAACGAAAAAATGACATCAGTAAGTTAAACAACTCAACAAATTTACATGAATTATGTATGTAGCTTAGAAACATAACCCTGACGGGTTTTCGACTACCACGTTTAGAATGATGATAATGCACCACACACAGGTACGTACAAACTAGAGAAGGAAATACTACCTCTAACCAAACGTGTAAAAGATCATCCATTGAAAAGGATATACAGTATGTACACCGAACGGGAGCTACCTGCTGGGACGATTTTTTCCGTAAACGTTTTGGGGCCATTTTATGCAACTTTTAAATTTCAAATCTAGTCACGAAAATTGCCTAAATTTGCAGTAAACCACAAACCATTGCACTATCCTTAGAAAGTGGCGAAAAAACTTACAAGAATGTCTCTGACTTTTTCCACGAGAAACAGAGCTATCAGATGCACAGCGAGCGTCAGCACCAATGCAGCGTGAATTTTGCGTTGAATTGAGTTTCTGTTGTGTTTGGCCATACAGCAGAGAGTTACAAAACACACAGCCAACAGAAATAGCGACAGACCGGTACAGACAGGTCGTAGATACACCAGAACTGAGTTGGTCTTGAACGACAGCTAAAATATGCGGTGCTGAATGTTGAGGGGGAATTGAAGAGCATAATTTAGAGTGCAAACTGGTATTGGGTATATCGATAGGGCTGTTTTCCAGGTACTGAGTATTGGGAATTTTGTGCCGCATTATCCAATATTGATTGGAACCGTAAAAATTTTCACTGTTGATGAGTTTTAGGAAACTCTTTTGAGCCAATCCATCACAAGTTAGCAGAGTTGATGAGATAATTTTTGCAATGGCCCATTTTCAGTAATTGGCTGTCTTACTTCTTAACTCTTTGTAACATACATGTTGCCATACGGCAACATGATAGATCCGGAAAAATGATATATCCCGAGCTAAAAAAATGAGATCACATACTTTCCAAAATGAGATGTCAGAGAAACGACGGATATGTCCGTCCATCTATCATTTTTGGTCTTAGGACAACTCATTTTTTTCAGGGATATCTCATTAATCGGCGTGATACAACTAACATAGCCAAACGACAAACTAATTTCATCCGGACATGTCATGATTTTCTTCCGAAATGTTATCATTTTCTGCCGACATGTCCAAAAAAACTGGATATGTCCGTCTATCTGTCATGACATGTCAGCCAATTTTCACTTTACGATAGGTAAAGTTTCACTTTACGATATGTCACGAAAGTGAAGTGACATGTCACTTTTGGTGGTGTGTTACAAGGAGTTAATCAAAATTTTAAAATGAACTAAACTATTCGTCATTTCTGATAGAGAATGTTCACAGAGATACAATTTTGACCCAGCTGAGCAAGTATTAACTTTTTCTGGTTTACACTTTACAATGTAAGACTAGTATGTACTTACCACACCATAGGTGTTGGTCATGAATACGGTAATGGTACTCAGATGTTCGCATCGACATGTAACATGAGTATCATTATCGCTGGCTACCTCACAGCCGGTGGCAGACCAGACGTTGCTGAAAAGTCAGTGTCTCTTTATCGTTCAATACTAATACAGGGTGAGCCATTTACGTACCGGAGATTTCCACTTAGTATCCCACCCCACTTAATATCCCACTGGGATATTACATGGACCCTACTTCCCCTTTATATCCCATGGGATATTACTTGGCGGCAATGTTTATGTCAAATTTCTAATAATTTTCTTTACACACGCATACTGTATGTATGATAAAACATAGTTCCGGTTAATATCCCATGCCGTTTCCAGTTAATATCCCATGGGTTTGTCCCTGGGATATTAACTGGCGGCAATGTTTTAACTGAGAAACGTGATTTTCCGTGTTATATCCTCTGGGATACTAAGTGGAAAACTCCGGTATCTATCGTATCAATTTCGTCTTACTGTAATTTTTGTGTTCGTCAATTAAGTTTACTGAAATTTCAACACAACACGCACACAAGCTCACAATTGTTACTCTCAATATTTTGGCCAACTCTGTCACTTAACCACCAGTTATGCACTTCTTCCACGTGTCCGTCGTCTAGACGTCAAGAAAGTGATGGCGGACACAAGTGCGTAACTGGTGGTTCAGGTGACAGACTGGACCAAAACTTTGAGCGTAACAATTATGAGATTGTTTGCGTGTTGTGTTGAAATTTCGGCAAAATTGATTGATGATCACAAAAGTTACAGCCAAACGAACCCGGGATATTAATGGGTCACGCTGCACTCTTAAGCAGGTAGAAAATTGTCTACACCCAAGCAAAACTAGAGGTGTTTTGGTTAAAAAAAGAAACAAGTACTTAGCGTTGTTCCACCACATGCACTGAGGGTCTGTGCGATTGACTCGCGAGAAGAGAGGGAAGAGGAGAGAGATAGGGGCCGAGAGAGTGGTCAGCGGCTGACCAAGAGTGTCCACCAGCGCCACAGACACCACTGCACTGCTAATGCACTTGTGGCAGTTGCTCTCACTTAACACTGACCGCACAGATTGGTCGTAGACGCCGTAGAACAGTACTGAGGGACGCGGCTCCACTGTAATAATTTACTGTATACGGTACGTACTGTACGTATTTATTGTTGTAAAGCTCAGTTACATACTTTGCAATACGTATACAGACATGGGCAAACGGGACTGAAGGGATTGAAACGCTCCGGCTCTGACCTACCCCCCTCACGAATTTTGAGGAAGAATTTTGTACAGAAAATCGTGATAAAAGTAGGCATAGATTAGGTGTAAATCAGCTCAAATAGTTTATTTTAAAATTAGCCATTTGTAGCAGCCAACTAGCGTTTTAGAGTCCAAAACAATCAAAGACTGACCGAAAGGGCTTCTAAAAACACGATTTCTCTTAATATCAGGATTTCCCTTAAATATCAGCAGCTGAAACGTCAAAATATCAATCCTCTTTAAGCGGATTTTAAGTTAAAAATCAAGCCAATTCTCAGCCAGTTTGTCAGCACTGGAGCTGCTACTACGGTAGTATTTGTATTCTTTCATCGTGGGTCCAAAATTGTCTCGGGGATAGGGGGTTTAGCCTTTCCACCTGGGGTGCCCTAAGCCCCCTAGTACATGTACGGTCTGTACAGTACATACATACAGTACCTGCCACGGGGAGCACTATTGTAGGCACAAGCGAATTGCTTCTGTTATCCGGGTAGAGAAAGTTGTTGTATTTAGGGAACTGCACCGAGTGCACGTTGTAAGAGTCGACTTTGTCCACTGCGTACACTAAAAACAAGAGATAACTATTCCAAAATAGATTGAGATTGCCAAAAAATCGTACGTATATTGGGGGTGTTGACTTGAAAGGAGCGCAGGAAGGAGCGTTGATGGACCTGAACCAGGATTTGACCGTATTGGTCGAGTTTGGAGATGAGATTCAGCACGGCCAACGACTGCCAACTGCTCATTTCTGACCAAAAATGGGCATTACTACCGTCCAGCAGCTTGCTTGTCGTGCTTATTAGGTGCTGCAATTGGTAAATAATAGGAAGACAACGCAAGAGGTCTAGCTCAGTCCGCTAGTTAGGAGACTATAACCGTGTTTAGCTATAAGCCTTTTTGAGCATGACTAAATGCCAGTATTAACTAATGAAGCCATCACAGGGATGCCTACCATACCAAAATTGTACTACTAGCTACTAAAATCAATCTTTGAATTTAGTAATAGTACCATACCAAACCAAATTCAATACAGCTCCTTCTATACTATACCACACCATATGAAAATCAAACGCCTCTACCAGATAATTACTAGTACTAGAATTCTGCTTTTGGTAAGTCGTTTTCATTTTAGTACTAGCTCGTTGGCTATATTTATAACACTTTTCAAATGCGTCAAAATACAGTATAGATAAAAAAAAATGTCCCATCGCTTTTTCGGCCTTCACTCAAACGTTTCGTTCTCAGTCATTTCTTTACCGATTTGGCTCAAATTTTCAGCAAAAATTAACAACATGGTTGGCTAAATATTCTGCAAGTTTAGTGCCAAAATTCCGACTGATACTGGTTTTATGACCCGAAAACTAGGAATGAGGGTGGTCCACGCAAATTTATTTTTTTTCGGTAATACAAGGAGTACAGTCCTGAAACTTGCAGGAATGATTGGTGTTGCTATTGGGCATAACATACTAAGCGGGCAGCCCTGTAGCTCAAAGGGCACTAAAATGGGGGAATTTCAAAAACATGAGTGAAAATCCCATAGTTAAGAAATCTGCACCTTCTAGAATCAAAGCACTGAATCTGTTGTTAATCAACATAGATTGTAGCAGGAAGTTCGACAAATAAATGAACCTGATATTTAAGCTCTGTTCCACACCATAGTAACCATCCCTGCAGCGTTTTTTGAAAATGGAAAATCTTTAGAATCGTCATTTTGCCGGTTTTACGAAGAAAAGTCATATTTCGTCATGTTTTTTAAATTCCCCCATTTTAGTGCCCTTTGAGCTACAGGGCTGCCCGCTTAGTATGTTATGCCCGATCCGATCCGATCCGATCTGGCGGGGGGTCGTACAATGTACGGCCCTACGATCAGACCTGCACGGTCCATTTCGTTACCCCTTATATCGTCATCTCGGACGTTTGCCCTTCTTTCACTGCCAAGCCACTCAAGCCATGCTGTTGGGCGCCAGGTACTAAGAGAGTGCCTGGCGTGGTGACGTCATGGTGCCGACAGCTCCCAACGGCCGCCCGGCCAAGTGGCCAAACCGGTATTGGCCTTATTGCTGGTTTCTCAGACGGCTCCTGACGTCGTTGATCTTCCCTCCAACGCGGCATGCTGTAGGAGCGGCTTCGGTGCTATGGCAGATCCAGTTGGTTCCCATTTTACCTACTTGCTGTAACCAGCTTTCGGTGGCCTGGGTGGAGCGTTGTGCCGACGACCAACTCTTTGCAGCAAGAAACTTGCCACGCCGAGAGGATGAACCACTACAACCACTAGGGATGCAGCGGCCGCCGTGACTCAGAGGCAGCGAGCTACCCACTGAGCCACTGACGCGGCCTTATGTTATGCCCAATAGCAACACCAATTATTCCTGCAAGTTTCAGGCATGTACTCCTTGTATTACCGAAAAAAATTAAATTTGCGTGGACCACCCTCATTCCTAGTTTTCGGGTCATAAAACCAGTATGAGTCAGAATTTTGGCACCACACTTGCAGAATATTTAGCCAACCATGTTGTTAATTTTTGCTGAAAATTTGAGCCAAATCGGTAAAGAAGTGACTGAGAACGAAACGTTTGAGTGAAGGCCGAAAAAGCGATGGGACATTTTTTTTTATCTATACTGTATATTCCCAATGCTTTCTGCATGTTTTGATTCGAAAAAACTCAAGAATGATGGATTGGGCATAATTTCCAAAGGCTTCTATGACATTATCACAGCAAACTACCACTACTGTACCAAATTCATACCAAAATCATACCAACCAAATTCAAACTGAATTAGCTAGTACTATACCATACCGATTTCGAATTCAAATCGCCAAGTTTATATGTACTATACCATACCATATCAAATTTAAACTTTGAATTTGGTTAGGCATCCCTGGCCATCAATAGCATATAGTTTGCAGCTATAGATATCTAGCTCTTAAGAGCCATAGATAGCTAGGGCAAAAACAAAGCAAGCTGGCTTCACTAGCTTTGTATTATGCAATAGGCGTATCTAGCCGATCGGGCTTACAGCTAAACATGGCTCTAGTCCGTACCCGAACAAAGTTCTTGTCCTGCACGTGCGTCAAGGTGACCAGCTGAACGTCCGTCTGTTTCATTTCGTGGCGCAGAACTGCCAACATCAGGCGGTATCCGGTGTAGACGTCTTTACCGTACAGTCTCCGCTGATTGGTGGCATTTCTCAGCTCATTGGCCAGGTTCACCACCAGACTCGAGTCCAACTCGTAACCTCTGTCCAGTCGGCTCAGCTGAAGACAGTGGTTAGTTAGATTTAAATAAAACACTAATTACATACCTACTACTGTACATACGTACGTAGTTTTGGCAAAAAAAGACGGCAATATCTTCTTCGAGTTTTCCTCCAAATTACTATTTTCAACCGCATTGAAAAGAATTTTGGCACAATTACTATTATTTATTCAAGGTTTGTTTTTGCCAAATCCTGGCCTTCTAACCTTAACCTTTCATAGCCCAGAGTTTTGCCCTCCTCAAATAAACTGACCTAAATCTTCTAATTTTCAGAGGTCAGATAAAAACATGTTGTACCAACAGGTTAACCAATATTTTCGGAGATTAAAGACCATATAAAGATTGGTTAACGTGCAAAATGTGGCAAAGATCCGATGAAGGATTCTTGAGATACACATGTTTAAATTTGACGTCTCAAAATTCGGATCAGTTCATTTCAAAACTCTGGACTACGAAAGGCTAGAAAGCCAGGATTTGGCCAAAACAAACCTAGAATAAATAATACTAATCGTGCCAAAATCTTTTAATCCCGTTCAAAATTGACGGAATGATGGCCATTTGAAATTTTTCCGGCCGCCAGGCGATCTTTTTTTGGCCAAGTTTATGTAACCTAATAATACTACTAACTTACAGTCCGTTGCAAAGGCAGAAAAGCCTTGGAAGTACAGTTGTAGAAATTAGGCTTTTGCCATTTCCCGTCAAGGGCGCATTTGCGAGAGGACAAACCAACTGCTCCCCGGGGACAACTTTGCACAGAAACGGCACCAAGCGAAGTAACCGGCCACCGTAGACCTTCCTCATAGGTCTCAACGCATTTGGTCGTGATTACTGTAATAGACTAGTTACTGTATACAGTATGTTTGGTACAAAGCATAAAGCACACTTTCGCATTTGCCGCTTGTCGCGTTGATTTGCTGATTTTCAAACGGACACCTGTCACATTTCTGTCCTATTATATCTCCTTTGCACTGACACTGACCGGAACTGTTGTGACAAGCGCGGCTCTCTGAACCAAGGGGGTAACAGTCGCACTTTAAACAGGCACCCCCAGGGCTTGGTTGATAATGATTGGCCTGAAATTTATAGATAACAGCTAGTACACGATTTATCATTGAGAAAAATACTATATACTTGACATTTACAGTGTCCAGTCAACTTGTGACAGCTGTTTTGAAAGCCGTTGCTGACGTCACAGGTGCATGGACCGCACAGAGGGCTGCCCCACCAGCCGGCCGGACACGACTGACCACTGGCCGACAATTCTACGTCACAGTAGTGACCGCTGTAGCCAGCTGGACATAGACAGCGGTAGCCGGGGGCTGTAAGGGTCTGTTCACACGTTGCTCCGTTCTGACAGATTGCTAAGGCGCACACTGGCATGCACTTGTCACCCACGTAACCTGAAATAGAGTCTTTTAGATTTTAAAAACAGATTAGAAAAGCAATCTAATGCTTAAACTATAGGCCATTCAGAATCAACTCGGTTTCTGTTTTGTGCAAAATTTTTCGATTTTCTTGGATCCATTTGATTCTAGCTACCGTACTTGACATGGTCTTGGGGTTTTTCAACACGAAAATATGAGATACTGTACAACGGTAGCAATAATTTGCTGATTTTCTGAGAAAAGATTCGGCAATTTCATTAGAGGAAACCTACCGTATTAACTTAAGACTAAGATTGAATCTAAAAGTAAGTCTAACTTCATCCTAAGGTTACCGTTGTCAAGTAAATTAAAATTAAAATTAAATTAAATTCGAAAAAAAAATTTACTTCCGAAGAGTAAATTAAGTGGCAAGTAAATTAAAATAAAATTAAATCTCTGACGAAAATGGCGAAGCAAGTAAAAAGTAAATTAAATTAGATCGAAAAGCGTGAAAAATTTACTTTCAATTTACTTCCAATTTACTTGTAATTTGCTTCATTGACTATTCGATCTGTGGTAGACTTGGCTCTCGCATGTAACTTTTGTGTGATCCTGTGCCTTTTCTGTCTGTCTATTTAACCACAGAATGTACAGTACATATGCTCTCACTGTTGAGAATGGAAACCCAGCTGCAATGCAGCAGATAATTCAACACAATTTTCTCTAAAATCTTAATTGGAATCCTATACCCCTTTGGGGAAGACTCCACGCCGTATGGCGTATGAAAATTGACGCGGTATTAGAGCACTGTCCCAATTAGGAACAATATCGTAAGTCAATATCGTAACTGCTAGAGGATTAGCGTTTCTAATCCTATCTGGGGGCGAAATAGTGAAATCGGCGCGATTAGCCGAGTTCTTCAAATCTGGAGCCGATTAGGATCTGATTAGTTTTGATTTCGGGCGTATATGATTACAATTGATAACTAATAGCGGTCTAATTCGAAATAAAATCAAATATAAGCAGTTCATATAAGCAGTTCCAGTTCGTAGTCATTTCTAATCCTCCCACCGAGCCCGAACGATGAATTTCTAATCGGAACGCCCTCATCGGATTAGCGAGTCACTATTTCGTCAAAAAATCAAATTAGCTCGACAAGAATTAGCCCGAAGTTAGATGGTTTGCTCGAAGGGGATACTACGCATAGAATGTGAAGCTACAGTTTTCGTGCAACCATCACATACATCACACACAGGTCATCTGCCGAAGGGGGAGGGGGTTGGGGGTCTGGCGCCAGCCGTGGGATCTAAGCCCAAATTTTGGCAGGGGTTGGGCACTTAAAACCCTCAAAAATCGAAAAAAAATCGTAATTTTTCGGCTAAAAATCGTCAAAAATCGCTAATTTGAGCTGAAATACAGCTAAAAAGTGCTGTTTTGTAGGTTATTTTGGCTATTTTGGTGTCTGAAATCGCAAAATTTTGTTCAACAAATTGCTTACCAGAAAAATTGGAGGGGGGTCGGGAAAATCGTTTCGGGGGGGGGGGTCCCGATCCGGGGGGTCTGGCCTAAGTCGGGTGGGGGCAGACCCCCAGACCCCCTGATACATGTCTGCACTGATGCATGAAAACCCCTTGTTTCATCAAATCACGGTCTGTCCATAAGTTACAGTTGTAGCCAAAGCTTTACATCTGTTGCTTTGCTCCTAGAAAAAACAATTATAATGTATATCTGAACAACTGATTTTACCAAAAAGATGAAGCTTAACAAAAGGATGGAGTTAGATTCATAGTGCCATCAGTTTACCAGAAATCCGTACTCAGATATTTGGTGATTTTGCGGATGTTCGGCAATTTTTTGCATAGAAAAGTAAATTAGAATTTAATTAGAAGTTGAAAGTAAATTAAAATCAAATTAAATTGTTGGTAAATCGGTCAAAGTAAATTAAAAAGTAAGTAAATTATTTTGTGGAGGTGCAAGTAAATTTAGTAAGTAAATTACTAAACTAATTTACTTGACAACTGTACCTAAGGTTCATTCATCCCGAACCTACGTAGAAGCCTAAAACCTATCACAGTGCTGAATAGAAGTCCTCGGTTCCAAATAAGTGAGGGATAGTGTCACTCTATCTAAATCGGATAATCAGCGCGTCATGCACAGATGAAATGCACGCCGCTTCCCTCGCAATTCGGCAGCGAAACCGACTGTAGCTTAGCCTGTACAGCCTGTAGGTATAAATTAGTTAAAATAACCTATTCTAGTTTTTACCCCTACGCAACACAAATCCCACGCCCACGTCTGCCCCCGAAACTTTTTTCCTTCCAGATTTCTTTATTCCTCGCAATGTTTTGGACCTTTTTGCATTGAACTGTACCAGATGAATGAGGTACCCTGTTATTCTTCTGTACGCCCGTAACACATACAGTAAGTGGAGTACGTACCGGGCAAACAAGTGCATTTGTAGGTGTCCCAATCCTGAGTGTAGGTGCTGTGAACGGGACATGAATTCTGTCTGTCTTCCTGAGGAACCGATTCACACTCGTGCCCTACGTTGTAGAAACCCTCATTTCTTGGAATGTTTAGATAACGGTCTCCCATGAACGCTGCCTGAAAAACCAAATGTAACTGCATTAACTCTATTGAAATCACCAATCTAACTTGTGCTCGACTAACACACAGTTCAAATGGGTTGGGTACAACTCGTTGAATCCAACTGGTCGAAAATCAACTGGTCGACTACATTTCGTCGACTAACAACTCGTCGAATGATCAACTGGTCGAATGTTCAACTGGTCGAATTTGTTTTCGTCGAATTTACAACTCGTCGAATAAAAAAATATGTATGCCTTTATGTTTGTTTGTTCTGCAGCCTTGTCAGGTAACTCTGTTCGGTCAAAAGGTAGAGGACGCTGGTGAGCGACCACTGGCTAACCCGCTCCGGCCGAATTGACTCAATTGTTTCAATAGCCTGTGGACATGAGAGAACTCTAAACAAATGTGACCAAGTGTAATACGTTTGCTTGTGTGCATAATGGTCGAACAAATTAGGAGTTAACGGGGCCGACTACGCTTTAACCTGTGATACTCTTTTTGCGGCAGCCGCGGCGCTATCCCAGTTGCGACTTTTGTAATAACATAACACTATCATACATGTATATACAGGCCACTCTGGTACAACCCACACCAACTGACGTAACAATGCTCAATGGGTAGGCTATAGGCTTGTAGGATAAGGGTAAGGATTTGGGCTTAGGTTCGCCTCAGGTTTAGGCTAAGGCTTAGGCGTTTCAGGCTTAAGGTTCGGCGTAGGTTTAGGTTCAGGCTTAGGCTCAGGGTCATTCTTAGGTTTACCAATTCTGATGCAGCAAAACGAAAAGTGGGCAAGGGGAAAAGTCGGTACTGGCCATAAACCACTCGAGTGAGGCATGCCTGCCATGGATGCGGGTATCAAAAACAGGCCGGGCCCGGGGCCTAAAAGTGCTGTCTGGTCCGGGCCGCCCAAAATCCAGCCCGGCACCCAGCATTACGCACACAAATAAACGTATCCCTCAGATAATGACCAAGTCACATTTGTTTGGAGTTCTCTCATGCCCACAGGCTATACATTGAGTTAGTTCGGCTGGGTCAAACGGAGAGTGGCAGTTTGTTATTGCCCTCTAGCTTTTTGGCCGCCCTGACAAGGCTGTACAAACAAAGGCAACGTATAAATATTTTTTTGATTCGACGAGTCGTAATTCGACAAAAAGACATTCGACCAGTTGAACATTCGACAAGCTGATCATTCGATGAGATGTTAGTCGACCAGTTGATTTTCGACCAGTTGGATTCGACGAGTTGATCGTATCCCGTTCAAATGCACCTAGGTGTTCGCTAAAACTCTGCAACTACTGACAAACAATAACATACGAACAGAATGTGAATGTGAACATGATTTTTACAAGGTATAAATAATAGGTAACCTTAATGCAGCCGAAAAACTGCTTCGAATGTCTGGTTTTAGGCGCCGCTCCGGTTGACAGACTGGCCACCGAACTGTAGAAAATGTCTGCGTTGATTGAAAATGTCTGAAACAGAAGTTCTCCGTAAACTGGCGGCCAAATATTATATTATTCAAATTTCTTCAGCCAAAATTGATTTATTTCTGGTACATAACAGGAAACAGTTCTAAAATTTCCAGCCAAAACATTATTTTCGATCTCAGCTTGGTAAATTGCGATTTTTGGCTAGAATACAGCATGAAAATTGGGCTGCTTTCAATTTGGCTCAATTCGTATCGTGTTATTTCTGTAAAAACACATCTCCTTTCCTTCCTCTCATTGTGTAGAACAGGCAGAGCGGACTAGTTGCTTTAAGGTCAATTAAACGGCACGTACCTTTTTGTACAAGTAGTCTACAGAGAGGTTGAGATGGTTCATTTCGACAGACACCTCAACCGTATGCCATTGCCCATCAACCAGACTTGGGTACGGTAAGGTGTACAGACCCGAGTTCAGGCTTACTGCTGGCTCGCCATTTAAAATCTGTAATCAGTAAGTATACAGTACAGTAATAGTATACAACAGTACAGTACGCGTGTTCTAAGCTGTCTAGAGATTTTTTGCAACTTTTCTCTAGCCTCTGCTCAAAACTGTTCTTAGCGGCTGTAGTTTATCAATATTATTACGACTGGTTCAAAAATCAAACAAAAATTAGCCCAAAGCAAAGAACTAAATCAAGTACCGCAAAGGCCAGATGATGGTCAGTATTGAACTCAGCCAATAAAAACTGCGTATTCCGCTGTCTTGTGCGAACCGACACTCCCAACCGTAGGGGAACCGGCTGACTTAGGGGCAGCTCCCAGAACAGATAACTATCCGCCGATTTCAATGTCCTCGCTGCCGGCACCTCTGAAACAGTTCAATGTCTTTTGCCAGTTTATAAGCAGTTCCCCGAAATTATCTTGCATCATTTTCCGTTAACCCCCTCCCCAATAAGCATACGTACAGTATCTCCCTTAAAAAATGCTAGATGCGCAGTACTGTATGCAAAGTCAGATTCGTGTACAGTATATTTGTTCCTACTGTGAGTATTGAATTGAAATCGTTTAACTATGCAAATTTTGTTATTGCTGGTTAGCTCTCGGTCTAATGTTGAGAATGCAGCAGTAGTAAAACTTGAAGCTTTTTCACTGTGGGTCCGTCAACCCGTCCCGTTTGAGTAGCAGCCCCATATTTCACCGGTAACAACGGAACGGTCTGCGATAAGTACACTGTAGCAATAGACCTGACAAATTGTGTTATGTGGATTGGAAGGAGGGGACCTCCAGACTCGATGCAGAGCAGTAAAAGGACCAAGTCTTTCCTGGAACTGGGATACTATTCGATTCAATGGTGCTCTAGGACCCCGTTTGCCGGCAGACATTATTCGCTGCGTGCGCAGCGCACTATACATTGTACAGTATGTGCTGTGCTTAAACTGACTCTTTGGTACGAACGCACTCTAGGTTACGCAAATTATAGATCACGTAAGGCCGCTCTAGATAACAAAATTTCTACCAGAAGTGAACGAATTCTGAGATTTTATCGTGCCGTTTAGTATTATGTATTTGTTGTATGAACTGTATGTTTCGGTAGAATAGATATTGTATATACGTACATAGGTATTGCATGTGTTGTGATCGTGGTTCCGATCGAGGTCATCGGTTGTGTTAATATGATATACTGTAAATTGAATTATCAATAAAATTCTCCCTGACAGACGAACAAAAATATTGGTGTACCACCAAGTTGAAGCCATTGGTTCTACTCTTCAATTTTGTTCATTTTGTTGCCAGTTGTTGTTTGTGAAATGGACACAGTTTACAAATACAATAAACAATGGTTGTTTCTACTCTTATACTAATTAAACAAAGGGTTAATGAGTGAAAAACAGAATAGCTCACCGTCTTTACACTCTCTGCCAGCGAAGCCGTCCTTGCAAAGGCACTTGTAACCATTCCAAATGTCCATACATCTAGCACCGTTTCGACAAGGATTAGCTCGGCAGAAGTCTCTAAGCGAAGGACAGCCATGAGTGGCTCTGTAGGAGCTGATGGTTCGAGACAAATCTAGGTGTTTGTGGTCGACTGCGATCTCTCTGACACACCCGTTCAGTCCCTTATAGTCGGTGAGAGACGTTTTGGCTTCCGGGGGCAGACCTCCCACGTAGAAGGGCCCGGTCAGGTCCAGAAAACGGTAGCAACTGACAGAACGGTCGCGGCATCTGAAACAGGTACATGCAATGTATGTAGGTGCCATGTGACAGGTCATCCGCGATGGTGGGTGTGGATTCGGTGTGTGGCGTCAGGAAGCGGAGATAGGTCTGAGCCGAAATTCTAGGATAGGGGGTTGGGCACTAAAAACGCTCAAAAAGCGAAATTGAGCTAAAAATTGTCGCAAAATTTGGGCTCAAATTCAGTTAAAAGTGCTGTTTTATTGGCGATTTTAGCAATTTAAATGAAGCAATTTTTGGACACAAAAATTGTTAACATTACCTCAAAACAGCCATTTTTAGTAACACAGTATGGATAAAAAAATGTCCACCCTCCTTTTCGAACTTTACTCAAGCGATTCGTTCTCGGTAATTTCTTTATCGATTTGGCTCAAATATTCAGGATTAATTAACAAGATAACTAGGTAGATATTGTGCAATTTTCGTGCCAAAATTCTGACTCGTGCTGATTTTATGACCCGAAAACTAAAATTTCATCCACGGAAATTCTAATTTTCTCGACAATTCAAAGAGATTGGATCTTGAGCATAGCATACGGACTGGGCAGCCCTCTAATTCAAAGGGCACCAAAATTGGGCAATTTCAAAAACATGACAGAAAATCCCATTGGTAGGAAATCTGTACCTTCTGGAGTCAAAGCACTAAATCGGTTGTTAATCAACCTAGCAGGAAGCTCGACAAATTAATGAAGCTTACATTTAAACTCAGTTCGACCGACATCATAGAAACCTTCTCCACAGTGTTTTTTTAGAAAATCAAAAATCTTCCAAATCGTGAGTTCACCAGTTTTACGAAGAAAAGTCACATTTTGTCATGGTTTTAAATTTCAAATTTTTTTGCCCTTTAACCTAGAGGGCTGCCCAGTCAGACTGTTGTGCCCAATGGCAATACCAATCATTTCTACAAGTTTCAGACCCATACTCATGAATTTCCGAAAAAAATTTGAATTTCCGTGGACCACTTGATTCTTAGTTTTCGGGTCATAAAACCAGGACGAGTTAGTATTTTGGCATCAAACTTGCACAATATACAGGGTGTGTCAAAAAAAAACAACCCAGCTAAGTTTTTGCTGTAGCAACCGCAAATCTCAACCGATTTGAATGAATCCTGCTTTAAATGAAAGATAAATAAATTCTTGAAAGACTGGTGAAGGCCCTATTATGATACGATGCTTAGTTCCTGAGATATTTTCCTTCAAACTCAAAACAGAGATTTTGGCAGTGAACAAGAGCGATTCCGTTGCACTTCACAACAAAACGGATTCCTACTGCTGAGGGGCAACAAGACTTTTACAAATGAAGTAACCAAGCATGTGTGGCACCAGAAAAACCTCGTTACGTTAGCCCTGAGCAGTAGGAATCGGTTTTATAATGAAGTGCAACAGAATAATAAAAATCGGTCTTGTTCATAGCCAAAATCTGTTTTGATTTTGAGTGCAAATATCTCAGGAACTAAGCATCATATCTTAATAAAAGCTTCACCAAACTTTCAAGAATTAATTTATCTTTCATATAAAATAGGACGCACTGAAATCGGTTGAGATTTGCGGCTGCTACAGTAAAAAATCTGCTGGGTTGTTTTAATCTCTGTTGTGCACTACCAAAATCTCTGTTTTGATTTTGAAAGCAATTATCTCAGGAACTAAGCAACGCATCTTAATAAAAGCTACACCAGTCGTTCAAGAATTTATTTATATTTCATTTAAAGCAGGATTCATTTAAATCGGTTGAGATTTGCGGTTGCTACAGCAAAAAATCTGCTGGGTTGTTTTTTTTTGACACACCCTGTATAACCAGTTGTCAAGGTAATAAATCCTGAAAATTTGAACCAAATTGATGAAGAAATGACCGAGAACAAATCGTTTCAGTAAAGTGGACATTTTTTGGCCCATACTGTATTTGAACCCAGATTAACGATTTTAATTCTATACCGAATAGGGATGGTTGAGAACCCAAATTCACAGGGCAATTGACCTCATATACTGTATGTATACAGCAAGCAATAAGTTTGAACAAAACACACAACCTATTGGCGAGTTGTTTAGCAACGACCACAGCGCACCGCGGATAGCCAATATCATCGGCGAAGCGAAGTGCCAACCCCGAATCGCAGTCATTCAGACTGAGAGTGACTGTCTAAACGAACAAACAAACAAACATCAAGAAAGAGAGTCAGCAGACGAAGCTTTACTTTGTCAAAGAACTGCACCGAAATCCTGTGCCACTTTCCGTCGTTCACTCGATTGGTCGGTTGCGCAGGCAGTTTGACCATGGTCACCTGGCCGTCTCCTAGCGAGAACAGAAACTGCGGAATTCCTTGGTGGATTCGTAGCGCGATGAAGTCCTGCTCCGACTCGTAACGACCGTTGTAGAATATCAGACCTTGTTCCGCTGTTGTGGCCACGCTGAAAAAGCACGCTCTCCTTTAAACCGGTTTATACTTCTGCCACCCGGATGGCACTGGCACTTTCTAGACTACTGCCAACCACTCGATTAAGCAGACTTTGGTCGTCTGGTAAAGTAGCAACCGGTTAATACCAACCCGGTAGTTGAATGAATCTCTTTTGAATGAAGGACAAATAAATTCTTGACACATTAGTGAAATTTTCATTATGATACTCTGCTTGGTTCCTGAGATATTTGCCCTCAAAGTCAAAACAGAGATTTTGGTAATGAACAAGAGCGATTTATATTATTCCGTTGAACTTCATAATAAAACAAAGTCTTACAGCTATAACAGCTAACGTCACGAAGTTTTACGGTGGCACAGAAGCTCGGTTACTTCACCAATAAAGTCTCATTAGCCCTCAGCAGTAGGAATCTGTTTTATTATGAAGTGCAATGGGATAGCTCTTGTTCATTGAGAAAAATATGTTTTGAATTTGAGCGTAAACATATCAGGAACTAAGTAGAGTATCTTGATAAAATTGTCACCAATCTTTCAAGAATTTATCCAACTTTCATTTAAAAAATGATTCATTCAAATCGGTTGAGATTTACGGATCGAAAAGCAAAAAAATCTGCTGTGTTGTTCTAATCACTCTTATTCACTGTCAAAATATCTGTTTCAACTTGAGGGCAAATATCTCAGGAACCAAGCAGAGTATCTTAATGAAAATTACAACGTGTCAAGAATCAATTTGTCTTTCATTCAAAAAAGATTCATTCAAATCAGATGAGATTTGCGGTTGCCAGAGAAAAAAAATTTTGTCTTGTTTTTAGTACACCCCCTACATAAGCATAAAACCTTCAAAATATACCTAATATCAATTCGGAATCTGTATCTGGCTTTCAGTGTCGGCAGGCTGATGTAGGAACTGTCTGAGAAGCTGACAGCGGTTAGCTGGCAAAAGTTGTTGCTGAATTGTTGGGGGTGCGGACAGTTTTTGCAGGCTATTTGACCGCTGCTCACGTCACAGTATGAACCAGCACCGCAAAGACCGGGCAGACAGAATTCTGTCACTACCGGGTATTCGCAATTGGCACCTGAAAATAAGTTGAAATCTTGATAGAAAAACTACTACAATTGGATCAACTAAAACTCGAGACTTTGATTTCTCTTCCATTCTTGATTCCTTCAACTTTTTTACGAGACCCGTTATGTTTTCAAGAAGTACTACATAGTCCAGTTTTCCTGTAAAATTTGCACTGTCCGTCCGTACTGAAAGAACTGGCATTTTTCAAGACCCGTTCGGTTCATGTTTCAAAAAGCATTGTCCATGTTTCAGAATTAAATTATATTGTAAACCATGTAAAAATGCCTCAAATGTCGCGTTAGCCTCCCAACCCAGACAGCATGCAGGACGATAAACAAATACAGACGTAATTTTTCCCCTTTGTGCAGCAACATAACGAGTAGTATAGTAGTTTTCCACCTGCCAAACAAAGCGCGCAGCGTGATTATTTGTTGCCAAAATGGTGCTTGAATTAGCGCTGCAGGGTGGCGCACGCGACATTGACAAAACGCTTTTACGGCCCCGTTTCCGGGGCAGGTGAACCGGCGTCTACGCACCGCCGCAAAGGACCCGACATTAGCACCATTAAGACCGCCAGACAGTATATTGGCTGCGTTTCTGCAATTAAAAGCCGCCAAACCAGAAATAGACACAGCTCAAAACAGCCACTGTTGTTTGCGAATATTTCGTAGCATATGGAGAAAGATGATTCCGGGAATTCCCAATCTCCCTACACATCTATGCACAACAACACCGTAAATGTGAAAGAACAGTTGTAAAATTTAAATATGTTTGTTGCAAGAGTGTAGATTTATATACAGCCCTAAAATGAAACAAACTCAATTGAATGGCATTAAAAAATCTTAATTCTAAAAAATGGTTTGCGATTACTATACCGTCCATCATACCATTGTTTTAAATGAGTACACAGATTTACCAGTCAACCTATGTACCACCGGTATGGCGCATTGTATTACATTGTACGTACATAGGACTGAAAAATTATGGAGGAGCTGTCACAAAAGGGGGTAGGCCAATGTCGTAAAAAGTCACCAAATCTCAATAAAACTGCTGATTTCCCAAAAAAGGTCGCCAAAATTTTCAGTAAGCCCCAGTCCCCACCGGCCCGTATGGAGAAGAAATCACGTAATGTACAAAATTCCTTCTAAACTCAAACTCAATAATTACTTTGCGAGTTTTACTAGGTTTTTGCGCGTCTCGCGAGAGTTGCATTCAATCTAGACTGGAGTTTATTTATAGCTTGCAAGTCCCTTTGTCGAACAAGCCCGTTAAACATCAGTCACGCTTGCGCCAAAAATAGACGCACATCAAGTTTTTGAAAACAAGCCATTGTATTTAGTCGTTGATTTAGTATTCGTGCGTCATTTAGCACTGCTGACTCAGCTGAGAGACCGTCAGTAATAAAGGAGAATGCATTTGCACCTTGCGGACACGTCTGATCCCCTAATAATTATAATAGCAACGGCGAAAACAATAAAATCTATAGAGCGGCATGAGTAATAGACGGACGCAACGAAGCCAATTAAGCTGGCTCTAAGAGCACCTCATACATCTCGAGACTCTGTCAACAGAACAAAACACCCTGCCTCGGCGCTATTAATAACTGACTTCGCATTTACGTTCCCTATGCCAACCTACTGCCTACGTACATTGTATTGTATGTACATGCTGCATTTACGCATCATGCATCCTCTCTAAAATACATGTATCTAGGATAATTGAAGGGTTACCCAGTAGCTGGAGAAAAGGCCAAACCGTCCCTCATCCCATCCCACGACAGGTTAAGCAACCCCAAAATACAAGTTAGTGGCTCAAGCACTAACAAACTGGCTGAAAAATCACTAATTTTAGCTTAAAATCCCCTTAAATGGCCTTTGATAACCGAATTTGACACTTCGACTGTTGATATTTATACAAATCGGTGTTTGTAGAAGTCCTTTCTAATATTTTCTGCCTTACCTTTAGCTCAAAAAGGTAATTGGGCAACTTACAGTAGCGATTTTTAGTCTTCTTATTAATAAAGTGCCAAAAACGCATTGCCAGGCGTTTTGGGGATTTTTAAAATTTGGACCCTCTCCCTCGGCGAAACCCCCTGGACCACTCTTGACGGAACCCTCACTGTCCCTTTGCCCTCCAGCCCGTACCTGTTCCATGTATGTCTTTAACCTATTAAAATTCACCCCTTTTAACCCTTTCCCTTCTATCTTTGTGTTCTTAATCTAATCGCCGTGTGTTCTCGTGTTTATATTTTTCATGTACATTGTGTATGTGCTCAGTAGTGCTGATCAACGTTTATCGAACTTGCATGGAAAACAAAAGTTCTTTTCAGTTCAGATAAGTTAGTGTTCGTCTAATTCTTGATTTCCAAAGGTTTGTCGGTTTACTCACAAAAAGCAAAGTTCTCTAACGATTTGATTCTTACAAATTCCAACTTGACTCATTTCTTTTCATCCAAACCGAACTACGTACATTGTAGTAGAAAAAGAAACTAAAATTAATAGTGACTCAGAGATGCATTATTTCTAATTCAACCAACTTTGATTGATGGCAAGAACGCTGCTAAGGTGCTGAACAGATGAGATGTATGGAATTTGATTAAAAGAGAACGCACGCCAGCCCATGCGAGCGGCGTCGGCCACTGGTCAATAGCACAATAAAAGTGGGCGTTAACGCGTCCCTTAGGACTGCGCGGAATTTATCACTCGGCCCACAAGCTGACTAATGTCGCTATTAAAGGCAGCGCCGTCAACAGGTCCGCTTGCATGACCATATTGGGCTCGAATCGAATCCAGACAAGACACTACTACAAAGCGATAGAATTGAACTACGGCTCAAGTTGAGAACAACTTACATTATGTCGTTACCGAGGATAACCTTAACTTCTTGAAACATGAACCGGACGGGTCATATGAATGCGGGCAGAACAGTCACTACTTTTGGTTGTTGAACCCCTGTATGCCTCTTAGAATCATGCATGTACCAGGTCGGGGCCGGCCTCTAGGGTGGGGGTAGGGTTGCTTTCCGTCAGGGGTGCAGGAGTTCAAATTTCAATAAGCTCCAAAGCGCTTTTATAGCACGTATTTTCAGTAAGGAGTCTAAAAATCGCTATTTTTAGCTGACAAACAGCTGTTAGAGCTAGAAACAAGCAAAAAATGACAAACAACGCCCATTTCTCTTAAATATCACCAGCAAGAACGCCAAATTCGGTTTCCAAAAACCATTTAAGCGGATTTTAAGCTAAAAATTAGTGATTTCTGAGCCAGTTTGTTAGTACTGCAGCTGCTACTAGTACTTGTATTTTTGGGTCTGGGGTCCTTAAACGGTCTCGGGGTGGGGTCATACATGGGCCGGGGGTAAGGGGGTTTACCCCCTTGGTCGTTCATACCCCCTCGCCTCGCCGGCAGGCGCCATCGCCCCTCCCGGCCGGCCCGACCCCCCTTCGAAATTTTGGCGACCTTTCTTGGGAAAGCAAAACTCGGTGGTCCATACCCCCTCCGAAAATCCGGCGACCTTTTTTGGCAACCAACCCCCCTCCCCGCCGAAAAGCAAAGCCATACCCCTCCATTTTTTCCCAGCCCATGTATTGATGGGGTGTGGGGTTTTGCCTTTTCTAGTTAGCGGCAACCCCCAAATCCCACACATGCATGCATAGAATGGCCGCAAACTAGCAAGACAGAGTAAGTTTGACTACGTATTGTACTATTGCCCTTTCTCAGGAAGTAATTGTCCCCGGCTGACCGAGCGCAGTCTATCCTAATGAGCTCTACTAGTCTTGATCTAAAGCCATAATCGATGGTGTTATTAGGCTATAGTGTCGGCAGCATTGGTTCCCTGACGCCGGGTCATTTTCCGGCAGCCTCTCGGACAATTAGAGAGCTTCACTTAGCGGCTACTAATCACAGACCTAAACCGGAACTGGCAGCAAATCAACGCTGCCCATTTGCAGCGCATCTAACGGCCGGCAGTCTCAAAGTGAATTATTCAGAAATTTAATTACGCACCAGCCGCCATTATGCGGCTATTAGAGCCAGCCTTAAAAGTTCTGCCGCTAAATCGTTTCCGGCTCTGCGTACGCCATATGTCAAAATTAGCATACCGGTCCGACTGGGGGCACATAGACATGTATAGCCGTTTTCCTTTTGAACGCAGGTACCATTGGCCTTGCAAGGTGAGGAATAGCATAGGTTGATTTCTGTGTCACAAAGATTCTGGTCGGAAGTGCCTGGAACAAAGATGAGATTTATGTGACAAGAATAAGACAAATTTGAGTCGATTTTACTTGCAAATCCCTCGGGACAGATGCACGTAAACGTTGAAATCGGGTCAATCGGTCGGAACAGAAAGTCATCGGTGGTGATGAGCTTGGCTGCCGCGCCGAACTTCAGTGTGTTCTGACAGACTTGAAAATTGGTACACGGCTCGCGAACACATAAACTGTCCTCGAACGGCAGCATATGCAAATTTGCGATCTCTGACAGCAGCTTCCGGTGGAGGTGTACTTGTTCGCGCAACTGCTGGGCGCTGAAAGAGAAGCGTAGAAAACAATGCGAACGTTGTCACCTTGTGGATACCGAACATTTGCAAAGTTGGCTTTTCTTACAACTTGTCTTGACAGAGCAAGAAATACGAAAAAACAAATATGTAGGACATTTTATAGGAAGGACATTTTATAGGACATACTTTGCAGTGAAAGATGTTTGTTAAAAATAATAGGAACTAATTAAGTATGTACTAGAACTGTCTATTTTATGCTCAGAATGCCTTTTAAATGCGTTTTAGGCAAGATTTTGAAAATTTTTCTCGATATGAGTAGTCACTTTACTTTTGTCTTAATAAGCTACTCATCTTCAAGCTGTTCTTAACGCCAATTAAGACAACACTCAATATTGAGTTTGAGTTTAAACCCACACTAAAATGTCCTACTCATCGGTATTTTCATTTTTTCCGATCATTCTTAGTTTAGTTTACTCTTGTGAGGGGATTATTATCGTTTGGCAGCCATAACTATTCTTTTCCGAATCTGGCTTTACCCAAAACGATCTTATTCGCTTTCATCTGGTCCCTATCATCAAAACGAATCTATAGGTCATAATCTGACTCACAAAGCGGTGCAATAAAAGGCAAGAAACGGTTTAATCGTGTGTCCATCTTTCCAATCTTGCATGCAGCGTGCAATCTGTTCGTCAGTTGGTGATCAAAAGGCAATCGTGATGTCGAGTGTCCAATGCTCCCTTTATCTACTCCTTTTGATTAGAAACAAATAAACGCACAGATGTCGGCCGCCTGCCTGCGCATTTTTAACGCGTCGTTTACAAGCGACCGGGACAAATGGCCTGCTAATTACCCCATTATTACATGACCATGACCCAGCCGTCACACCTCGATAATTAACTGACCAACCTGACAAACTGATCGGATCTTGGTTTTCGCACACTGAAGCTCACATTCACCACCATCTTGTGCAAATCAATCGACATGGGGTCGTCCTGAATGCTGAACAGGAACAGATCGTTCCTTTCGTAGGGTCCCAACGTGCTGAGAGCGTCCACCAAACGAGAGTAAACCAGCGGGGTTAGCACTTGGTCGCGCGATATGCCCCGGATTCGGAGAGTGACGCTATTGGTGAGCATCTCTTGGGTAACTTGTATGTAGCGCAGAGTGCAGTGGACACAGACCACGTTTGCCCCATCTAAAAAAGACCAAAGCACTCTTTTAAATCAATATTGCTAGCGGTGCGTCTTTGAGGTGAGTGCTTTTCCAATTTCGATTAACGCTTTACTACCCCACCCCCACCGGTGGTAGGTCTTTCGGAAAACCTAAGCCTAAAGCTTAGTCCTTTCTAAATCATCTAATCGAAAACTACTAATTTACGTTCGCATTTTGCTTGACTAATGTCCTCTTTCTGTTCCTTGGTGTCTGTCGGAGTTAAAGCGAACAAACAAATTAGTTTAGAACAAAAGCGTTATAGTGTTCGTATAAAGAGTTGACTTTGAAATACGTACTGTAGTTCAACACAAAAAGTTGCGTTCACTAACTATACTGTATATTCGCATGTACAGTTAGTTGTGTGTCATTAATCTGGACTAGATTTACGATCCAAACTTCGAATTTGTTTGGTAAAGTAATTCATTATCCGGATTTCCTTAATTAAGGCAAAATCCATGCGTAACTCTTCGACTCAGATGCCAATTTCACATGACAATGCTTTTTGAATGGTTAATGGCATTTTTGTCTTTATTAGGATTTCCAAGAGGCAGTACTGCAACAGAAGCTGGTTTGCATCCAACAAAAAGCTGTCGTTTAGAAGTTTTGACTCGAAAGACAGTGGTTTAGTTTGATTCGCTCACTTGGCCAGTCCCAACTAGTCCGGATTAACGAGATATGAGTGATTTCTAAAGGCTTAGCTCACTAGAGGGGGCAAGTGCCCGTAAATACGATCTCTTTTTACTCTCCCTCTTCAAGCTACGGCGTAGTATTAATGTCGGTTGATTAATTCATGCCAGAAAGGGGATAGCACTTCCGTCTGTTTATCGGTCTACACCGAAGGAAACGGCGCGTTGATTTGCTTTGTTAGTGCGTGCGTACGTAGTTCCAACTCAATCCATAAATAGTGCGGCCAAGTTGGCTCTAGCGGCCATAATTGGCCTCGTATAGGCGTATCAAATAGCGCTGCGCTTTCATATTGTGCCTAACGACCTTCGCCACCATTGTGTCTGCGCGTGATCGATTTAATTTCATAAATTTATCCCCCACTCAAAGTTGCCCGTTTTCCGACCAGTCAGCCCTGTCCAGTCGCGTTACGACACCCATCCGCCATATATAGTAGCAGCACGGTGACACCGAAATAGGCGCCCGGCTTTCAACGCCTTTTAGAGTGATTACCCGCGGGACGGACTGAGAGGCGCCGTTACTAGATGAGCAATCGACGATTGTCAAAGGCCGGAATTAAAATCTACACGATAAAACATGCCGTAGCTACTACTTACCCATTACGCAGACGCGAAATTGCGCCTGTAACTGCCGGTTTGTGGCGTTCAGATGCGAGTTGAGGCTGAGCTCGCCGGAATTTGAGTCCAATAATAGTAAATCGTTGCTTTCGATGTGGTAGCTGAGCGTTGAGTTGATGTCCGGGTCGCTGAAATAGAAGCGTCTTTGCTTTTCGAAGTTAAAAATAAACGATAGGTCATACAGTATACTTTAAACTACAGAACGCACTAAAACCAGCTAAGAAGAGTTCAAGACATAACTTGATGAAACATAAACAAAACGGGTTCCAAAAATTCGAAAAAATAATCAATATCTTTTAGCGTGGCGCACCTACAGAAAACGTGAACACACTATTATTTTCCACTTAAAGCACGCAAAAAAGCGAACTTAGTTGGTCAAAAACGAAGTTTAATAGTGCATTGCAAGCAAATACCAAAGAACGGCTACGTCACTAAAATCAATTAACGGCCCCCACTGCAGACCACCTAGGTGAGTCATAGATCGAGCACAAAAACAGCTATACTCGAGGGCGTGTCAAACGTCAGAAAAATAAATTCAAAAGACGTACAATGCCGGCACTCTCCCCAGAGGGTTGGGAGCAAATTTTCCTTCGTAGTTAGCCACCACGATAAAAAAGTCCCTCAGGACCGGCTTGTTGTCGTTCTGATCTTGCACGTGCACCTGAACCTCGGTTACCGAGCTCAAATCGCCCGAACTGGCCTGCAGCTGGAAGCGATAGAGACTCTTGGCCTCAAAGTCCAGTTCGGTATGGCTCAGAATCGAAATGCCCTCGTGGTCTTGCTCCTGAACCAGCTCAAAATCGGCCATATCAGCTCCGCCGAAAATGCGATAGACTATCTCTGCATTTGGTCCAAAATCAGGGTCCACCGCCAACACCCAGCCCACTTTTGTGCCGATCGGACTGTTCTCTTCTATGTACAGATCGTACTGCTGTTGTTCGAATCGTGGAGGGTGGTCTAAATGTCAGGCATGCAAAAATTTGCATACTATGGTCACATTACCGTTCACATCCAGCACATTGACAGTGATGTAGGCGCTTCCGGTTCTAGGTGGATCGCCCTTGTCCTTGGCGTAGACTGTGAGTAGATATTGAGAAACTTTCTCCCTGTCCAATTTGCGAGTGGTGCGAATGGTACCGGAACTACCGTCTATTTTGAACGTCTCATTTGGGTTGGTCTTAAGGTCAATTTCAAACACAAGGGCGGCGTTGAGATTGGTGTCGGCGTCTGTGGCACTCAACTGGAAGAAACTCGTACCGACATCTGCATCCTCACTGATTGACACCGAATAGTTGGACCGTTCGAACTTGGGAGTGTTGTCGTTGACTGAAACGAATAAAGTAAGCGCGACAGCGCTACCATCCACTTTTAGGCTACTCTTATTTTTAGGAAATAGGTAGCCAAAATGTATTTACCATCTTCCAGAACCACTTCCAATTGTGTGTTGGCACTCAAAGGAGGGTTTCCACCATCTTTGACCACGATAGTCAGTGTAAACGATGCTTTTGCCTCGCGGTCCAGTTCCTGGCTGACCGAGATGACTCCAGTTTGAGCGTCAATTCCCAAATACTCGTTCTTTTCGGCCAGTTTGTAAGCCAATTCAGCGTTCTCCCCTTTGTCGTTGTCTTGCGCCTTTACAACGGCCACAGTCGCGCCGACGGGAACGTTTTCGTCGATGTTCACCGTGAACGGATGCAAGGTGAAATAGGGAGCCGAGTTGATGTCTCTGATATAAACATAGACATTTGCAGTGTCGAATTTGCCATCGTCATCGCTTGCCTTCACCGTCAAAGTGTACATAGAACGTAATTTATAGTCCAGTTGACCATTTAAGGTAAGCACCGCTCCATCGGAGAGTGATAAGAGCAGAAACATGGAGTTCTCATTTCCGGCCGTGATTGAGTAACTGACATGTGCCCCTTCATCCGGGTCGAAAGCTCGAATTTTCAGCACCGAAACGCCCTTGGCCGAATTCTCGGCTACTGTAACGTTGTATATGTTTTTCTCAAACACAGGCTGGTTGTCATTCTCATCTGTGACTGAGATCGAAATTGGAACGCTGCTTGACAACGGTGGCTGGCCTGAGTCTGAAAATAGTTACTGGGCCGTTTGAAATTGAACTGCCAATCAATTTGCAATTAGTACCTATTGCTAGTGTTTCCGAGCAAATTTATTTTGAAATTAAATAACTCTACAGCCTTCAGAAGAAAATAACTTGCTATTAATTTGCTTGGTACCCAAATTCAAAAATTTAGTTTTATATAAATTTGTTATTTTATATAAATTAAATGTAAATTTGCAAAAATCAATACTCAGTTCCTGAGGAAACAGCTCAAAACTTGGGTCGTGTCAGTCCAAAATGAGTTGAACTTTGTTCAGATGGTCTACAAATTAGCATTTAATGAGTTGTTAACTTTGCTATAAGCATGAACAAGGTCATCTTTATATTGAACTTGTTGTCTTTTAGCCAGACTTAGTTGTGAAGCTGCCAAACCAAGCAAATTTGTATCAAATTTCTAGGTCAATTTTACGGAATTTAGTATAATTTAAATTTGTTTGACAGTCATCGCGAGGAAATTGCTATTTACTGTGTGATTTTGGCCAAAGCAACTTAATATTAATTTCATTGGAAACACTACCTATTGCAAGCACGTGGAAGTCGAATTGCGAACTCTTCTCGCGATCCAGAGCCATGCTAGTCCTTATCCAACCGGTTTGAGAGTCGATTTCGAACGGAAACGTCTTCTTCAGTCGTTTTGGCACTTCTAAAGCGTAGCGAATTTCGGCGTTCTTCCCGGTATCGGCGTCGAAGGCCTGAAATTTTTTTAAAATACGATTATTTTTTAATTTTGTGGTAGTTTAGTAAGCACCTGAATTTGCGCGATCGTATAGCCGGTGGGCACGTTTTCGCGAACTGATTCTTGAAGCTGGTCGGAGTAGAATTTTGGCGCCTAAAAGTGTCCAAATCGAGCGAAAATAGCCACTGTTCTATTAAATTCGCTCACATTGTCATTCACGTCTTCTACGGCAACTTCCAGTAAAGTTGTGTTGGATTTGGAAGGAGTGCCGGAATCCTGAGCTCTGATTACTAATTCATAAATTGGAGTTGACTTGAAGTTTACTGTCCTGGTTAGAGTGACCTGGCCACTTTTGTAGTCGATACTGAAGGCATCTTCCCCACTGACGATACTGTATCGAACCCGGCCATTATCCCCCTGGGGGTCATCGCCGTCGGTAGCTTCTACTCTGATCACATTGAAAGGAATCTGCACATTCTCCGGAATTGTTGCGTGGTAGATTTTTTGGGTGAACTGAAAATAACGAGGACTAAAAGCTGCCAAAATCTAGTAGTTGATTTCTATGTCCAAACTTCTTCAGAATGCTATCATCAAAAAATTTTCTTTGACACATTTACAGGACATGGGGCCTTTTGAAAACAATTTTCAAAGGCTAGTAAAATACAGTAACTTTCTTGAAACGAGCTGACCAAGTTAAGTAACAGTCTGCCTGCTAACCTGCGGATAATGATCATTGGCATCCGACACGCTTATCTGAATAAGCGCCCTGCTAATACCAGGATTAACAGTCGCCTGATCGGTAGCTTTCACTCGAAACCGATGAAAATCCTTCGTTTCGCGGTCTAATTTTCGGGACACTTGAATGACTCCCGAGTTAGGGTCTATTCGAAAGTCCTTCACGTCCGAGCCATCATCGTTTTCTAAGCTATAGGTCACCAGCCCATTCAATCCTGAGTCTGAATCTCGCGCGTAGACATGCAAAACGGTAGTGCCAACCTGATAAAAAGAAGTTTTCAAAACTCAAGGATCGCTGCCGCGCTTGTATATTTCCCTACCTGTGCATCCTCCATAACATTGGCCGTATAATCGGACTTCTCAAAAACCGGCGTATGGTCTTGGATGTCCTGCACATTGATTACAACCATAGCAGTTGAACTGTGAGAGGGATTTCCCCGTTCGTAAGCAGTCACTCTTAATACATGTCTGTCCATCGTTTCTCTGTCAAGTTCAGAAACAGTGCTGATCTGACCAGTTGACCTGTCCAATCTAAGCACTTTGGCGCTTCTGGTATCCTCAGGTGCCACCATAGAATAAAACAAAGGCAATCGGTCCCGGTTGAGGGCTCGCACCCTAACCACCTCCAGATTTGGAGCCGACTGTTCAGTCACATTGACTACATAGACCGATTTTTCGAAGTGAATCCCACCAAAAGAAATGGCCCGTCGGACTTTGGACCTACTTTTCGTCCTCTCCCAGCTCACAGGGTGCAAAACAGCCAATTCAAACGTTCTCAGTACAAACGATCCATCGCAATTGAGCGTAGACTTGACTTCAGCTACATAAGCCTCCGAAAGTAGACACACCTTCGGCCGTCTGACATAAAGATCGCCCCACTTTAACTCCAACAGATCAGATTCAAAATCAACCAGAGAACAATTGGACTTGAGCGGCGGCAAAGAGCCGAGACTGTCTTTCGGTCCCACACATAAGGGCACTGTCCGTTTAAGGCGCAGAAAGACTGTAGCGGAGCAAATTTGAACTGCCAAGACAGGTAAGAGCAGCAGGTTCATATCCAATTGGTGGAGTGGCGCGTTAAAAAACAGACTAACAGCCACCGGCCGACCGACCGACGGCGCTAATGTGCCGATTGAGGGCGCCGCTACGGCCCGGAATAATGAGAGTCGCTAATGACCGCGCGCAGCGCCGTCTGGCGGCCGCGCATGCATTACTAATGGTCTATTGGCTACCGGCTAAATGTGCAATAAGGCGCGGCTATATGCTAATGGAATGAGTTTGCCGACGCATCTATAAACCGCTAAGCCCTCGAGGAAAGACCGCCGGTTGTAAGCGGTAGTATGTGAGCTAATTAAGCTCGATTTAATGGAAACTTACGCACCGACGCTGAGAGCTTTTTAGCACTGACTGAGCCGATTGCATTCGACTAGCTGTGCTTTGCCTGTAGTTTAGGTGAGAGGAAGAAATTTACTTGCATTATTTTAATAGGA
>JASANB010007943.1:0-19875 GCA_030248155.1 Sabatieria punctata
CGATTCAAAGAGTTCGAAGTCTGGTTCAGATTCTGATTCAAAGAGTTCGAAGTCTGGTTCAGATTCTGATGAAGATTCAGATGATGATGAAGATTCAGATGATGATGAAGATTCGGATGATGATAGTGATGATGACTCAAGCTCTAAATCGAAATCCAAATCTGACTCAAAATCAAAATCCAAATCCAAATCAAAGTCAAAATCCAAGTCAAAGTCAAAATCCAAGTCAGGATCAGGATCAAAATCATGTGAGTCTGATGAAGACGAAGATGATGAGGACTCGTCGGAAGATTCCAGTTCTGACAAGTCAAGCGACAAATCTGATAGCAGTGGTTCAAAGAGTGGCAGCGGCTCAAAGAGTGGTAGCGGTTCAAAGAGCGGTAGCGGTTCAAAGAGCGGTAGCGGTTCAAAGAGTGGAAGTGGTTCACATGAGGGTGATGATGATATCCCTGCAGGAGGTGGAGGTGGAAGTGGCAGTGCCAGTGCCAGTTCAAGTGCCAGCAGCAGTAGCAGTAGCAGCAGTAGTAGCAGTAGCAGTAGCAGCAGTAGTAGCAGTAGCAGTAGCAGTAGCAGCAGTAGCAGTAGCAGCAGTAGCAGTAGCAGCAGCAGCAGCAGCGATGCTGGAGCTTCTGAGGGTGCAGCAGCAGATGCTGGAGCTTCTGAGGGTGCAGCAGCAGACGCTGGAGCTTCTGCTGGAGGAGAACAAAATGCTGAAGGTGCTGGAAACGCCGAAGCTGAAAACGCTGAAGGTGCTGAAAATGCAGAAGCTGAGAACCCTGATGATGCTGATAATGGTGAAGCTGAGAATGCTGAAGATGCAGAAAATGCTGAAGAAGGGGAAAATGCTGAAAATGAAGACAACGGAGACTCAGGTGATGAACCCTCTGGCGATGAGCCATCAGGTGACGATCCATCAGGAGAGGAACCTTCTGGTGAGGATCCATCTGGTGAAGAACCCTCAGGAGATGAGCCATCAGGCGATGAGCCTTCTGGTGAAGAACCCTCAGGAGATGAACCTTCAGGAGAAGAGCCTTCTGGTGACGAACCCTCAGGAGATGAGCCTTCTGGTGAAGAACCTTCAGGAGATGAGCCTTCTGGTGAAGAACCATCTGGAGATGAGCCTTCTGGCGAAGAACCTTCAGGAGATGAGCCTTCAGGAGATGAGCCTTCTGGTGAAGAACCATCTGGAGATGAGCCTTCTGGCGAAGAACCTTCAGGAGATGAGCCTTCCGGTGAAGAACCATCTGGAGATGAGCCTTCTGGCGAAGAACCTTCAGGAGATGAGCCTTCTGATCAGGAACCCTCTGCAGACGAAAATCCTGACCAGGAAGGAGATGACCCACCGGCTGATGATGCTGCCGCTGAGGGCTCAGGCAGCGCCAGCATATCAGGCGATCAAATCAGCGGTTCTGGCAGTATTGAGCACAACGGTGAGCTGATCAGTGCTTCTGGCAGTGCCGACATAAACTCAGGCGATGCAAGTGGCAGTGCACAGGTGGGATCGGAGTCGCATAGTGGCAGTGCCAATGTGAAAGACCTCCTGAGCGCATGGTTGGAGAAAAACACCAGAAGACGCCGCCGGAAGCGACAGGCTAGTGCTGCCGCCGCCCTTGATGTCGTGTGTCCTGCAGCAGAATGTGGCTGTCAGTGCGAGTGTGGTCCTGCTGTATCGCCGTTGGTTCGATTCCTCAGACGGATGTCAAAGCGCTGATCATTGTTAACGGAAGCTTGTTGTGGTCTTTGTTGTGATGAACACACAATGTACGTTGTGATTTGACTGTTGTGATACTACTTGTAAACTTTTTAAAATTTGTGGTGTCGTTGTTTCGCGTTTAAAGCATGAACTGCCGACACACCGCAGCGCACTTCATCGGAGCCAATGTCCTTGCGCCCAACAGAAAAGTCGCCGGGCGACTTTTTTCTGCACGAGTATAATAAATACTGTACGCCTTTAGGCCAGGAAAGCAAGACAAGTCGGTTCTCAAACTTTATTGCGTTGACAAGTACAGTAAATGTATGAAATGAAGTATACGAAAACGATCAGTGATTTTTGGTTACTCAGAAGCCTGGCGGATGTGGACCTTGGTGTCCTGGTGGGGAACCGACGCCGTTGAAACCTGGGGGTCTTGGGGGCCCGGGCGGACCGATCACTCCCTCATAGCCATACACATAACTTCCTTTAAATAGCAAAGGGGTCGTCCGTAAGCTACGACGTTAAAAATTCAAAATTTTGGAATCCCACCCCCTTCCGACGTTTTTCGACGTTTTCAGCACAACCCCCTAAAATCCTACAACCTTTTTGCCTGACACGCCCCCCCCATTAAACTTAGTACTGTGTCCGACATTAGAAATTCTTCAATAAAAGCGACATGACACTGTAGAAGCTGTGAAAAATATACTTTTTGGCAGTGACCTACCATTTTGGCTGTTGGAAACATGAACTGGGTTGAGTTTTCCTTGTTATAGTTGCGGACGAAAGCTTCCTAGGCACCTAAAAAACATCGACGTTTTCGACACCAACCCCCACCCCTGCGACTTTTTCCGACGTTCAACCAACCACCCCAACCGCCGCTCTCTGAACGTCGTAGTTTATGGACGGCCCCAAACGTCAACACCTGTACGTTACTTATAGGTAAAAAGACTGCATTTACAGTTAGGCACTAAACGCCATTTATGGAAACTGTGCCATTGCACGGTAGGGCCTATAAGGATACCTTAAATGATAAGATCGGTACCATTATTAAGGTACCCCTACAACCGTAAAGCCTTTTGGGAGAAACTACCCTGAACGTTAAAGTTAAATATTTGACGGCTAACATAGAATGCTTACTTTCCATAGCGGAAGCGATGATGAATAGCATCAACAAACCAATTCGGACGTTCATACTGCGTCCTTCCGTTTCCAATCAGTACAGAGAAACTGGACAGCAGCAATCATGACAGTAGCCTTATATTCACAGCGATTTTGAGCAAAAAACAAACATTCCTATAGAGATTGGATATGATTATTTAAAATTGCACAAGCTTAAATTGAATAGAAGCACGATTTTAGAAAGAACCATCAAATAAAAACTGTTCGAATTCAAAAAGAGTATATTTTGTAATATTTAATGATGCTAATCGATCAAACTTTTTTCGTTACAAAAACGTCAACAATACGAAGACCATGACAGCTTGGCGAACTGTAATCAACAGATCATTATTCTACAGTATAATAGGTGGCCCAGAAACGAAAAACAAAGCCGATACCCATACCTGCATAAAAGGGGCGTGCAAAAATTACGTAATGACGTGAGGGGGAGGGGGTTCGTCAGGTAATTACTAATCATTACGGTGTGGGAGGTGGGTTGGCGACTTCATAACGTATTTTTTTCAAATTGGAGAAATCACTGAAGTGCCATAGTTTTATTTGTTTTGACGTTTGTACATTACATGTAGCCTCGATTTGAAGCCGTTGGGCTGGGCTGGGCTTACATTTTCTCAATTTCACTTAGATGAACGTTTAGATTAGAGAAGACAGCTACCATTAAAGTCTCGGTTTCTCAATTTTTCAAAGGCTAGCTTAATGGCAACAGTGACCTTTGACATCTTATTAAGAGTTTGTAAGGGTATAGCACTTATCGACTCGATCTTTTTGCTCGCTCGATCGATTTGCCTGATGTTATGAGTAAGTACAATGCGATCTGCCAGTATCAATTCAATGATAATGTTTCCAAATACATACAAGGAATACATTCAAACCAAAGATAAGGAGTGAGTTCCTGAATGTAAGGTCAGTCACCAAAGTACCTAAACAGGCTGTTAGAAGTGTATTTTATTGAGGTGTTAACGAAGAGCAAATACATATATCCCACCAAATATATCTGCGGTATACCTAATCCTAGTAAAATCACTCTTTTCCTTCGCTTTTCGGCTCATTTAGAAGCTGATTTACCCGGAGGACCCTGTGGTCCCGGCTCGCCCGGCGGTCCTCGCTTTCCCGGGGCACCATTAAGTCCTTGTGGTCCGGTCGGTCCTCGTGGTCCGGTTGGTCCTCGTGGACCCCTCGGACCTTGTTCGCCTTGCACAAGACTTGCTGCAACAAGGCAGTTTAGAAGCTTTAAATATCACCTGCCTGTGAAGCGATACTATACTGTAAATGGAGTATCGACATTCGCCATTTTGGCTACGTAGATCCCAGTCCTTCTTTTGAAAACCGGCCTACCCCTCCCTTTTTTCCTGACGCACGTAGGCACGTACATAGAATAGAGTTCAGTAAATATATACTTACTTTGCATTTGCATGACAGCAGCGAATATCAGTGCGACGGTGATTAAAAGAATTCGGCTGTTCATAGTTACGTTTGGGCGCTTTTCCAACTATGCACAGAACCAATGCTGAGCGTAAAAGTCGGGACACCGCAGCTATTATATACAGAAGCACATAAAACAAAAAGCCTCTCTGTATACAAAATTGGCTCTAGTTTTGTTTAGATTTGAACTAAACGTCATTGAAACGGCTAGAAAAAGCGTCCGAATTGCATAGATTCGGATTCAAAAGAGCATTATTTTGTCAATAATGGTTTTTCTAGAAATACAATGTACCATCAAACTTTTTAAGTACAAAAACGTTGCGCAACAATAAAGAGCAAAAATACATGATTGATAATGAGCAAATCGTGTTCATCAATCTACTTTGCTTCGTTTGAACGTTCACGCAACGCTTGGCAAACGGTTTTTGAGAGCGCTGTTTCTTATTCTGATGTTTTTTGCTTGTTCAGCCTGACCGTCACCATTCTTCTTGAGCAGCTGAGTGAACTGGGCACGCAGCACACCACTCATTAGCAGTAGTGCCCAGGGGTTGGCCATACAGTCGAACGTGACGATCACATAAAAGCGGGTATAGTACACGTCCATTTCGGTCTGCAATGATCTGCATACGCAGGGAATAGTAGCTTTAACTACACGACTAGAAGGCAGGGATCGATATTTTTCCGAAGAAAACTTCGACCTGTTTTTCCAGTTTTTCTCCAAAATCGCGCTTAATGAAAAACCTCAGCCTCAAATTCTGAGTATCCTAGCCAAATGTTATGCTGTCTAATGGTTTCTAACGACTTGTGGTGTCTTTTCAGACCTTTTAAACGTGTTTTACAGATACAAATGGCGAAACAGAGATGAAACACAGCTCAGGAGGTCCGTTAGTAAGCGCTATATGCAAATTTTTTATCACCAATCTGATCTATAAAATAATGCCAAATTTAGTGTTTTCTGTTGTTTTATAACAGTTTTGAGGCAGTTTGCCTTATTACACAACAAAAAAGACCATTGCTTCACTAAAAGTGACTATTTTTATGTTGAGTTTTTTCAGCAAACTATGTTTTTTCGAATTTTAGGAAAAAAACCGTTTTTTTTTTTCAGGAAAAAGCGAAAAAACATGTTTTGAGGGCGTTTAGAAATTGAGTACCCAAGCACCTGCCATAGAATAGTTGGTGACTAATACCAAGCTGAAAGTTTGAGTATAGCAGCAGAATTCAGTGTCATACTTTGTGTTAAACTTTCAGCTTAGTACAGTCAGGCACTTAACGCCGTTTATGGTAGCACTACCTCACGTATATGGTGTCGTTACCCTAAACGGCGTTAGTGGCTGGGCTGACTGTAAGTATAGAATGAATCGGAGGTCCAAAAATACTGACCAGCATTTGAGCAATGTAGAGCAGAACTATGAGCAGACCGTGGACACTCGCTGCCAGCTGAATGGAGGCCAGACCCATCATTCCCAGAGCCAGGTGCACTTGCATTCTGAACGCACTCTGCCCCACTTCCTGCCCACTCACACCAAACCTACCTGACACACCCTTGGCTATTATTGCTCCATATGTGACCGTGTACCTACGTACATGTAAATACATTAACTCACAAATGCATATGCATCTGAACGACAGGTGGATGGATCCAGGATTTCCAGTAATCAAAACAAAGCAGTCAGTACCTATGACAGTCAGGCACTTAACGCCGTTTATGGTACCACTACCCGCTCGCTCGCTCGCTCTCACTCTCGCGCTCTCTCTCTCTCGTTCTCTCTCACTCTCTCGCTCTCGCTCTCTCGCTCTCTCGCACTCGCACTCTTATTCTCTCTCGCTCTCGCTTCTCGCTCTCGCTCTCGCTCTCGCTCTCGCTCTTGCTCTCTCGCTCTCTCGCACTCTTATTCTCTCTCGCTCTCGCTCTCGCTCTCGGCTCTCTCGCTCTCTCGCACTCTTATTCTCTCTCGCTCTCGCTCTCGCTCTCGCTCTCTTGCACTCGCACTCTTATTCTCTCTCGCTCTCGCTCTCGCTCTCTTGCTCTCTTGCTCTATCTCTCTGTCTCTCGCTCTCGCTATCACAGGAATAAGAAGAAGCAAAGAAACAACAGCAAATCCAATAAACTCTCAATAAGTCTGATAGACGTAGAGATTTACCAGATAATGGTGACCACACGGGTGGCAGTGATGTGCGCAAAATTCATTATGTAGACATAGGCTGGAGTTGAGGCTGCATATCTAATGGCATAGCCTTTTCGCGTGCCGTTCAATCCTGCGATCAGATCGTAATGGTAACCGTAAGCCCAGCCAATAAAAAAGGGAATGTTGAGCAGAAACGCCACCACCCAACTTGTTACAATGATCTTGCCAATGCGCGGCTGCCAGATCTTCGTGAACACATGACATGATCAAGGTTGACAACAGTCAAAATGTCTTACTGAGTCGTGTCTGAGGGGCAGGATGATAGCGGTGAATCTGTTAGCTGCCAGTAGCATGTTGTTGATCTTCTGTGCTTGCGAGAACACCATCTGCAGGTTGACACCCAACCCCGCCCAGATGCGGTTGCCTTCGTAGAAGGCAGCAAACCAGCCCCATCGAGCAAATGTGTATGAGCTGATATAGACTGGCCACCGCGCCTATACAATACATAGGTATAAGATTGTTCAGTCCAAAACTGGCATCTCTTACAGTCAGGCACTTAACGCCGTTTATGGTACCAGCACCTTAGATGGTACCGGTACTCAGGGTAGTGGCGCCGGCACAGTTGGTGTAGTGGTTTAGGCCGCATGGCCGCTGTGCGCCTCGTCGTGCGCTCATCCACTCGGCGGGGCAAGTTTCTTGCCGCAAAGAGTTGGTCGTCGGCTTAAAGCTCGACCCAGGCCACCGAAAACTGGTTACAGCGAGTAGGTAAAATGGGAACCAACTAGATCTGCCGTTGCACCGAAAGCCGCTCCAAAAAGCATGCCGCGTTGGAGAGAAGATCAACGACGTCAGGAGCCGTCTGAGAAACCAGCAATAAGGCCAATACCGGTTTGGCCAGTTGGCCGGGCGGCCGTTGGGACCTGTCGGCACCATGACGTCACCACGCCAGGCACTCTCTTAGTACCTGTCGCCCGACAGCATGGCTTGAGTGGCTTGGCAATGAAAGAAGGGCAAACGTCCGAGATGACGATATCAGGGGTCAAACGAAACGAATATAACGAAATGGACCGTGCAGGTCTGATCGTAGGGCTGTACATCGTACGGCCCCCCGCCACATCGGATCGGATCGGATCAGGGTGGCACTATATATGGTACCGGTACTCAGGGTAGTGACACGTTCGGAGACTGTGGTGGTATTCCCACATTCGGTCACTCTAATGGCACCATATATGGTTCCCCCACGTTCGGAGACTGTGGTGGTACCATACCCCCACATTCGGTCATTCTGATCGTACCATATATGGTAAATGGGAACCGAAGCGGAGCCGTTGCACCTAATGATAGCAAAGCGGAGGGCTGTTGTGCACGGTACCCCACTGAAGGGCCCGATTAGGGAATGGGGTGTCCTGAGCTGTCTGAAAGGGCAGTGAAATTTAAACAACAACTACAGCAACAAAACAATGCAGTATATGCTCTCCTACTGACTGTATGTTGTCTTGTCACTGTCAGTCACTAAGTTGGAGTGTAAAAAAGTACTGCATACCATGTCTGCAACTGCCAAGTTGGCCACCATGAGAAAAAAGGGTGAAGAAAATTCTTTCTTGCGCCACTTCAAAATCACCGCTAATACAACACCATACAGAAAGAACGAAGCGCAGCCCCAAACAAATACAACCGATTCTCCCATGCTACAGTACCCGTCACAGGACATGCTTGTCTTAAGAGTCAGTCTCTGAACTGATCGAGTTTTGGCCCTTTGCCTTATTCAGACCCAAAATTAAAACTTTGGCCTAGAGAGCTGTATGTTGGTACACTAATACATATCGATGGGTTATGTAACCACCGCAAAGGATTTCCCGATTCGACGCTCCACGCTCGAGATACAGCCGTCTGAAAATCGGCTCGCTTAACTATGGGACAAAATTTCGAACTTGAATTTCTTTCCTGCTAAAAACAGTTGGGACCTAGAATTTGGGGAATTTACGTAATTTTAAGAGTACTTTAAGAATTTTTGGTCGGTTTTCGATTTTGACGAAAAAAATTTTTTTCGATCCCCTTCCCGCCCCCCTAGCTCGTCTGGAACCCCCGTATGTGGTTTTTTTATTCCTGATTACTGTAGCGCCATTTGTTAGCTACAGATTGGTGCCAAGCATGATAGCCCACGGCCCGGGGTTTTGGAGTAAATTGACTCCAAATGGCTGAAAATCGCATTTTTTTTCCAGTTTTACTATTGGTCAAAATTTCGAACTTGAATTTCTTTCCTGCTAAAAACAGTTGGGACCTAGAATTTGGGGATTTTACGTAACTTTTAGAGTACTTTAAGAATTTTTGGTCGGTTTTCGATTATGACGAAAAAATATTTTTTCGACCCCCTTCCCGCCCCCCTAGCTCGTCTGGAGCCCCCCTATGTGGGTAATTTTGTTTCAGATTATTGTAGCGCCATTTGTTAGCTACAGATTGGTGCCAAGCACGATAGCCCACGGCCCGGGGTTTTGGAGTAAATTGACTTCAAATGGCTGAAAATCGCAAATTTTGTCCCATAGTAAAACTGGAAAAAATCTGATTTTCAGCCATTTGAAGTCAATTTACTCCAAAACCCCGGGTCGCGGGCTATCGTGCTTGGCACCAATCTGTAGCTAACAAATGGCGCTACAATAATCTGAAATAAAAAAACCCACATATTCTAGTTCCAGACGAGCTAGGGGGGCGGGAAGGGGGTCGAAAAAAATTTTTTTCCTCAAAATCGAAAACCGACCCAAAATTCTTAAAGTACTCTAAAAGTTACGTAAAACCCCCAAATTCTAGGTCCCAACTGTTATTAGAAGGAAAGAAATTCAAGTTCGAAATTTTGTTCCACAGTAAAACTGAAAAAAAATGCGATTTTCAGCCATTTGAAGTCAATTTACTTCAAAACCCCGGGCCGTGGGCTATCGTGCTTGGCACCGATCTGTAGCCAAAAAATGGCGCTACAATAATCTGAAATAAAAAAACCCATATAGGGGGGTTCCAGACGAGCTAGGGGGGCGGGAAGGGGGTCGAAAAAAATTTTTTTCGTCAAAATCGAAAACAGACCAAAAATTCTTAAAGTACTCTAAAAGTTACGTAAAATCTCCAAATTCTAGGTCCCAACTGGTTTTAGCAGGAAAGAAATTCAAGTTCGAAATTTTTGTCCCATAGTTAAGCGAGCCGATTTTCAGACGGCTGTATCTCGAGCGTGGAGCGTCGAATCGGGAAATCCTTTGCGGTGGTTACATAACCTATCGATATGTATTAGTGTACCAACTTACAGCTCTCTAGGCCAAAGTCTCAATTTTGGGTCTGAATACTAAAACTCGATTGGTCCAGAGACTGACTCTTAAGAGTCGGTCCACGAAAAAATCAAACATTGGTCTGTACAGCTGATTTTTCAAAATCATGCTACAGATGTGAAACTTTCAGCGATTGAACACCTTGAAAAGAAATGAAAAAGTTTGCCATCCGATTTTCTCTAGCTGCATTTGAACCCACGTTATGGACCCTCGAAAATCGGTATTTTGGCACTCTCCAGTGGCACGACCCTAACTTTGCACGGCTGCGGTTCACTAGTCTGTTTACCAAATTTTATCAGTTATGACTCGTTAGAAAGACCATTTCAAGTAGTTTCAAGCGCTTCTGTCAGATTTTCAAAAAATTGGTCTGATCTTGTGCAATTCGCCATAAACTTTAACAGGCCATATCTTAAAATTGAACATGGTATCTCAAAAAGTGACTATCATATTCGGAATCTCCGTTCTTTTGTGCGTCCAACGGTACCAACCATATTTATATGGAGTTGCAATCTGACAGTCAAACGATCAGTTGAAAGTAGGGTGGTTGGACACTCAAAAATCCGGTTTTTTTGCGCTTTTCGGTCACCCACCAAACTTTGAACGGCTGCCGTTCACAAGTCTATTGACCAAATGTTATCAGTTATGGCTCGTTAGAAAGGCCATTTCAAGTAGTGTCAAGTGCTTTTACCCGTTTTTCAAAACATTTGATTGATCTGGTGCAATCGGCCCTAAACTTTAACAGGCCATATCTCAAACTTAACCATGGTATCTTAAAAAGTGACTATCATATTCGGAATCTCCGTTCTTTTGTGCATCTAACGGTACCAAACATTTTTATATAGAATTGCAATCTGACAGTCAAACGATCAGTTGAAGGTAGGGTGGTCGGACACTTTCAAAAATCCGGTTTTTTGCGCTTTTTGGTCACCCACCAAACTTTGAATGGCTACCGTTCACTAGTCTGTTGACCAAATGTTATCAGTTATGGCTCATTTGAAAACTAATGTGACATATTCCATGACGGTTTTGTTACTGGTCAAAAATTTTTGAGGCATTATGTGCAATTTGTCCTGGACTTTGGTGAGTCGTATCTCAAAAGCGAATTATTTGCTAAAGCAGCCGGAAGCAGATTCGGAGTCTCTGTTCATTTCTGCGTCTAACGGTAACATTCGTCAAAAATATTTCCGATGGAATGGCAAATGACAGCTAGACAAACTTTGGGGGCTGACCGAAAAGCTACAAAAACCTGGTTTTTGAAAGTGTTTGACCACCCTACTTTCAACTGATCGTTTGACTATCGAAGTGCAAGTCCATATAAATGTGGTTGATACCGTTAGACGTAGAAACGAACGGAGACTCCGAATCTGCTTTCAGCTGCTTTCGAAAATAATTGGCTTTTGAGATACAACTCACCAAAGTCCAGGACAAATTGCACGTAGTGCCTCAAAAATTTTTGACCAGCAACAAAACCATCATAGAATACGTCACATTAGTTTTCGAATGAGCCATAACTGGTAATAATTGGCCAACAGAATAGTGAATGACAGCCGTTCAAAGTTTGGTGGGTGACCGAAAAGCGCAAAAAAACCGGATTTCTGAAAGGGTCCTACCACACTACTTTCAACTGATCGTTTGACTGTCAGATTGCAATTCTATATAAAAATGGTTGGTACCGTTAGATGCACAAAAGAACGGAGATTCCGAATATGATAGTGACGTTTTAAAATACCATGGTCAAGTTTGAGATATGGCCTGTTAAAGTTTAGGGCCGATTGCACCAGATCTGTCCAATCTTTTGAAAAACTGGTAAAAGCACTTGACACTACTTGAAATGGCCTTTCTAACGAGCCATAACTGATAACATTTGGTCAACAGACTAGTGAACGGCAGCCGTTCAAAGTTTGGTTGGTGACCGAAAAGCGCAAAAAAAACCGGATTTTTGAGTGTCCAACCACCCTACTTTCAACTGGACATTTGACTGTCAGATTGCAACTCCATATAAAAATGGTTGGTACCGATAGACGCACAAAAGAACGGAGATTCCGAATATGACAGTGACTTTTTGAGATACCATGTTCAATTTTAAGATATGGCCTGTTAAAGTTTATGGCGAATTGCACAAGATCAGACCAATCTTTTGAAAATCTGACAGAAGCGCTTGAAACTACTTGAAATGGTCTTTCTAACGAGCCATAACTGATAAAATTTGGTCCGCAGACTAGTGAACCGCAGCCGTTCAAAGTTAGGGTGGTGCCACTGGAGAGTGCCAAAATCCCGATTTTCGAGGGTCCATAACTTGGGTTCAAATGCAGCTAGAGAAAATCGGATGGCAAACTTTTTCATTTCTTTTCAAGGTCTTCAATCGCTGAAAGTTTCACATCTGTGCGGTGATTTTGAAAAATGAGCTGTACAGAGGTCTTCGCGTCAATGTTCGATTTTTTCGTGGACCGACTCTTAAGCAAGTAGACATGCACGGCAATCAGGCATAACTGAGTGTTGTTTCAATATTGCCACTCATTCAGAAAGACTAGCCTAAGTTTGGCCAGTGCAGATATTTTAGAGAAATCGATGTTTTAGAAGCCCTTTTTGTTTGTTTATAGCTCTAAAACGCTATTTGGCGGCAATGAACATCGTACTGTTTTCCCGCTTAAACTTTGTTATACTTTGTGTTCTTTGGCATTTGTTCTTCAAAAATTCCTGGAGAGATTTCGAAAGACCTATTTGGCGACTCAAATATTTGCCGCTCAGCTATGCAGCATTCTGCTGTAATGAACCTCACTATAATGCTACCTAACGAGTTTTGTAAATGCAGGTGGCAAGGTGTTTTGCTCATGCACATATTGTAGGTAGGTTCTTTAATTAAGCACAATTAGGAGACTGCAATGGCGCACAAACACATCCTCTGCAAAGGTGCAATTTCAACCTCAGGTACAGAGAAAATAATCAGTACATCACAAGCATACATGCAACAGGTCATCCGTTTGGTTTGGGGGTCTGACCCCGGCCGGGGGTCTGAGTCCTAATTCTAGGGAGGGGTTGGGCACTAAAAAATCGTCAAAAATTGCTGATTTTGGCTCAAATATGTACAGCTAAAAAGTGCTGTTTTACAGGCGATTTTGGTATTTTTTCTGTCTGAAATTGTAAAAAATCGCAAAAAATTACTCGCCAGAAAATCGGTGGTGGTCCATCCGGGGTCTCGCTAAGTCGGGTGGGGGGCAAACCCCCGGACCCCCCCCTGTTACATGTATGATCACAAGCTACCTCGAATAAATTCCTATCACGTGTACCTTAGAATGCCATCCAAAATTTAATATTACCCTGCACATTAACAAATTAAAAATTAATTTAGCAAACATCAAGTTTAGACTTCAGATGCGTATTCGTACACGTCGTTGGGGAGTAAAGGGGGCCGTCCCCCACCCAAGCCGGATTTTTCGACGAAAGTCCCCCACTTTTGTGTTCTTCTAACCCACTTTTGTCGACCCACTTTTGTGTTCTAAAGTAAAGAAAATATCAGCTCAGACAATACATTCGATTCTAATATGCAGAGTGAGCAGCTTTTATTAAGTGCTTTATAAAGATAATCAATCTTACTGTTTTTGTATAAAAACGTTACGTAACAATAAAGAACAATAATGACTGATAATCAACAAATCGTGCTCAGTCTAGAGTTCGCTCTTTACTCCTTCAATCATCCACGAATCGGTCCCCCGCTTGTTCACACGTCCTTCTTTCTCTAATTTCGACAAATGATGTCTGACATTGTTAGCAGCACCGAATTTTACTACCATTGGAATGTCCTATAAAGGTAAAAATCATTACTGTTTATTAGGTGGGAAGGAGCGGTTGGCGATTTTATTACGTTACTTTTTTAAAGTGCAGAAATCACAAGTGGCCGAAATTTTAATTGTTTTTACGTACAGTACATGTACATACATGTAGTCTCGATTTGAAGCCATTGACCTTATATTTTCTCAATTTTACTTAGATGAACGTGTAGATTAGAGGGCAGCTACCGTTTAAGTCAACGTTTCCAATTGTTCAATGCTAAATGACACCAGTGACCTCTGAGATCTTACTAAGAGTTTATAAGGGTATAGCACTTGTCGACTCGATCTTTTACGACTATCGATTATCAGTAAAGTGATATGGCAGCAGCCGTAAAATCCAATACACTTTGGTTTCATCTGTAACGAAAAGCCTCCAAATAATGGCTTCTATGTAAAACGAACACTATACGCACTCATCGATAAAGAAAATTAAGAAAATTATCAAAATCTTACTGTATACAGATGTTATTTTATTAAAAACGTCATTTTAGATGGAATTGAACGCAAAAATTTCGGCTCCAACTCTCCAAAAAAATTGAAATTTCGAAGGTGGCCAAATTATTACGCAATTAGGGGAGGGGTCAGGAAATGGGGAAAACCACCATTTACGTAATTGTTACAAAGTACGTACAAATTTTAAAGTGAATTTTTATAGAATTTACCTCATAAACCCCGTTCACAATATCCATGGCACTTTGAGGGCTACCGCGGTTTCTGTACAGGAAATCATAAATCTGTCGTTCCCTCATATTTCTATGGTCTATGTACTCTTGAATCTTTTCCACAGGCTTCTCGATGACTGGTCCGTGGCCTAAAATCACTACACCACGTAGGGTACACGTCCAAAACTACCGTATACCCGGGTAGATTCTGGTTGGTGTGAAAGTGAGCAGTCTCTCCAACGATTTCATGTAGTCGTACAAATCCTCAAAGACCGCCGTTCCTTCGCCGAGAATGCAGTCGCCGCTAAAGATCGATTTTTCTTCTTCCAAATACAGTGCGATGTGATCGTCTGTGTGACCCGGTGTGAAAACGGCGCTGAAGTGGACTACAGTAGCCCAATTTTCACACCAACCAGCACTACCGTAAGGTGGCTCCTTCAGTACTGAATGTGTGCTGGTCTGTGACATACTCGTAACCGTTTTTGCAATATTTCAGTTCGTCCGGCTGTGCCTGCCGCCTAAACTTGTACACCGGCACACTTTGACCAATCACCTTCGAGATGACGTCATTGACTCCGCCCACGTGGTCGTGGTGCCAATGAGTGCAGACCACAGCGGTAATGGACGAATCGGACAAGTGCTCTTTCAGAGTTTTGCTCAAATTATCGGTATACTCCGACACATTCGGGTCACCGGTGTCTATTAGGATTTTACTATAATTGCAAATAGTTCTTTACAAAAATTTGCATAAAGCCGACCCACTCACTCTTTTCCCGCACCGATCAAGTAGGTGTTGGTTCCCTGCAGAGTGTAGGGTCCGGGATTGCAACCTAACACTCTGTAGACCAGAGGAGATAAACTTTCCAGCTTGGCCACTGGACTTAGTGCCATGTTTTGGAAGTAGGAAGGGAATATTCGAGAGAGAATGTGAAAAACTCCTGCGCGCATGTATTCTACGTAAGTCAAAACTGACATACTACGCAATAAAACACCCACGCTAAATTAATTTTAATTACCACCCGCTGTGGTGCCGTTAACTTTTTTCTTTCTGAAAGTTCACCTTTTTTCAGGCTTAGGTTTTCTGTGTGAGACCAAAGTCTGTAAGACTGTCGAACATATTTCTAGAACACTCTAGAAGGTAGGAAATGTAAAACCAATACCAGTTCGCATCATACATGTACAGTATTACAGGCCGGGGCGCAGCGGTTTTCGCCAAGAGGGAGGTGCAAAATTTCAAAAAGTTCCAAAACGCCTGTACAAAAGTGCGTTTTTACCACGTTTTTTCACTAAGGAGGTAACAATCGCTATGTTAAGCTGCGAAACAGCGTTCTATAGCTAAAAAACAAGCAAAAAATGACTAAAAGGCCTTATAAAACACTGCTTTCTCTTAAATATCGGCAGTGGAAACGCCATATTCGGCTTGCATAAGCATAAGCTTTTTAAGCGCACTTTAAGCTAACAAACAATTAGTGATTTCTTACCCAATTTGTCTTAGTACTGGAGCGGCTACTAGTACTTGCGTTTTTGGGTCGGGGACCTAAATTGTCTCGGGGGGTAGGAGTGAGGGGGGTTCGCCGTTCTAGCTAGGGGCTAACCCCGAACACCCAAGTGCAGTCAGGCACTTAACGCCGTTTATGGTATACCGACACCATATATGGTTCCCTTAATATGGTCCACTCCGTTCGGATTTCGTACCATATATGATACCCCTACGTTCGCTTTCTTATCAGTACCGATACCATCTATGGTACTACTCTGTTCAGATTTCATAGTGGTACCATAAAAGGGCATTAAGTGCCTGACTGTAGCACATACATGTATGGTTGATTTGACACTCTACTTATAAGCTCCCAATAAAGGCGAAATCTTAGTTAAAGTTTCAAATCGCGGCTTGTTCGAAATTTTGGTGTGTCGTAAGCTGGGATTCTTCAACAGGACGTTCAGTGCTTTTCGCGTAAACTCCGTTTTAGTGTGATTGGCGCCGTACAAATAAGTTTCAATTTCGACCGTCTTTTTCAGATTGGCCGCTGCCTCTTTGGTATTTCCGGCCTTCAGCAGTAACTCTGCCAGCGATTTGTGGGCGGCGGCGGTTTTCGGATGAAATTCGCCGAAACACTCGACGTGCAGTGGCAAAAGTTCGGAGAAGTAGTCGATCGCTTGGTGAACTTTGCCGGTGGCCGCAAAGTGACGACACAACAGTTCTTGCGCTCTCAGCGTTTTCTGGTGAGACTTGCCCAGTGAAAGCTGATAGCAGCTGATAGCTTCTGAGAGGAACGACTGAGTGTAGACTTCAGACTCTTCTGAATCTACTTTCGAATGACTCATAGCTAGTGCTTTGGCTGCGTCGGCCACCGCTTCCGAACTGTCATCGTTGTTAGCTTTGGCGATGTTGTAAGCTTCGAGGCACAGCTCAACCGCTTCATCCGATCCTGTTTCAGATTGTTTGCTCTGCTCTAACTTGGCCATTTGGTGCAAGAGCGCGATTAACTTTGGGTCTTGGTGGCCGTATTTCTTTTCCAGCAGTTTTCTAACGTTTCTCAACAATTCCAACGCTTCTTTAGGACGCTTTTGACACACTTTCACTCTGGCCTGAGCTGTGTAGATCTCGGTGCTCCAGAAGTGTCGGTTCTTCATGTCGGACAGTTGTTTTCGTTCGGTTAAAATCGAGTCTGCTTTGGTCAGGTTCTGTTCTGCTTCCGAAATCCGACGCATCGCAAGCAGACCCTTGCCGAGAAGATAGTAAATTTGTATGGCCAAGTCGAGAATCTCTTCTTTCGCCGGTACGATTATCTGAAAATTGGCGTCAAAAATTCTGTAATCGCATGAGGGAGGGGTTCGCCAAACCTCTCAAACTGAATACCAAAGTTTCAGGGGGTAGCCAATTATTACGGGCGATTATGAAGAGGAGGGGTCCGAAAATGGGCAAAAACACGATTGCGCAATTGTTGCACGCCCCCCGAACAGAACAGACTGGAGTGCGAACAATCACTACCAGCAAAATCAACTAAGCTAACACAATGAACACCTAAACTAGGGTATACAGTCATGCTTACTGTTCAGAGGGCACTAGGGTGGCTTTGTCAGCCATACATACAGTATACAAATTTGTACAAATACAAATATTTGTATACAGATCTTTTGGATATACCTATATGTACAAACTGAATACTGCTGATGTAATATTCAATATACATGTACAAACAGACTTGATATACAAAAGGTTTGTATAATTTCCCTGTTTGCATATTAACAGTAACAAAGTTAGTAAATTTAGCGTATTTTGCCTATTTTTTACTGTAACTGACTTGTTTCCACATCAGCTTCAGCATATTACGCATTTCTAAGCAGTCTTATTAATGTTACTGAGGATGCGAAAAACACAGTAAAGAAAAAGGCTGTATTCTCTCATGAAAATCATGCTTTTTCGGACGATATTTATGTTTTCGGTGATATACAAACATCATGCAATGCTAAAGTTCTGTTTATGTACAGGGTGTGTCAAAAAAAAACAACCCAGCAGATTTTTTGCTGTAGCAACCGCAAATCTCAACCGATTTGAATGAATCCTGCTTTAAATGAAAGATAAATAAATTCTTGAACGACTGGTGTAGCTTTTATTAAGATGCGTTGCTTAGTTCCTGAGATAATTGCTTTCAAAATCAAAACAGAGATTTTGGCTGTGCAGAACAGAGATTAAAACAACCCAGCAGATTTTTTACTGTAGCAGCCGCAAATCTCAACCGATTTCAGTGAGTCCTATTTTATATGAAAGATAAATTAATTCTTGAAAGTTTGGTGAAGCTTTTATTAAGATATGATGCTTGGTTCCTGAGATATTTGCACTCAAAATCAAAACAGATTTTGGCTATGAACAAGAGCGATTTTTATTATTCTGTTGCACTTCATAATGAAACCGATTCCTACTGCTCAGGGCTAACGCAACGAGGTTTTTCTGGTGCCACACATGCTTGGTTACTTCATTTGTAAAAGTCTTGTTGCCCCTCAGCAGTAGGAATCCGTTTTGTTGTGAAGTGCAACGGAATCGCTCTTGTTCACTGCCAAAATCTCTGTTTTGAGTTTGAAGGAAAATATCTCAGGAACTAAGCATCGTATCTTAATAGGGCCTTCACCAGTCTTTCAAGAATTTATTTATCTTTCATTTAAAGCAGGATTCCTTCAAATCGGTTGAGATTTGCGGTTGCTACAGCAAAAACTCTGCTGGGTTGTTTTTTTTTGACACACCCTGTATATGTATAAATAAATACATCATACACATATACAATACAAACCACTTTGCATTTGTATAATAAATATACATAAGTGAAGTAGGCATATTTATACAGTATATTTGCCCACCCTCAATTTTCAACAATGCTAATTTTTAACCTTTACTGAAAGTAAGAGCTAGTTCGATTTTTACCTGTTGGGTTAGAAAGCGAGCCTTTCCATCCAATTGAAGACAAAGTTGTTCGAAAAAATTAAAAGTTCAGGCGGTCGTTTTATGGGAATACTTCATAACAGATTATCTGCTTGAATTAAACTAACAGTCTCCGTGGCGCAATCGGTTAGCGCGTTCGGCTGTTAACCGAAAGGTTGGTGGTTCAAGCCCACCCGGGGACGTTACTTTTTGTCCTTACCAACTTTCCACAATTTCCAGTTTCCGATTGGTTCGACACATCAGATAAGAACTTCCTGGCAGTGTCGGCATGTGAATAACATTGTTCGGCGTACTCTTTCAACTCCCAATAGGCTTTGGCGATCATAGCATGACATCTGGCCAGCAAAAATGTGGCTTTGTCTCCATAAACGATTCTAGTCAAAGCCAAGCAGCGTACCGATTCGTGCACACATTTGTCTGCTTCTCTTTCGCGATACCACTTCTCCCTGGCCGCTTCAGCCTCTGTTAACAAAGTTTCCGGAGGGCAGAGGTCGATTTTGTGCTCTACTCCGCTTTTAGAGCGAACAGTCAGGTACTGGTGTTTGATTACCGTATCCTGATGACTGTTTTCGTGCCGGGACTCGTCGTTTTCGTCTTGATCGGCGCTGTCCCAAACGTCCGACAGAGGGTCTTCCTCTGTTTTGGTCGATTCGGAGTCAGTTTGATTGCTGTCATCGGTTGACGATTTACTTTCTTCTTCTTCATCATCATCTTCGGTTTTTTGCGACCTTTCCTCTGCTGACTCAGAATCGGTGGATCGGTTGGTTTCGTCGTGGTCGCTCTCGGTAGGGCGGTGGGATGAATGGGCGGCCGGACTGGGGTCCTCTGCTGATCGGTCAAAGCTTTTGCTCTTGTGATGCCCGTAGAATTCCTCGTCAGAATCCATCTAAAACACTACATAAAAGACATTTCTGTACTGAGTTTTAATGAGTTTGAGTCTATTGATTTTAACAAACAAACAAAGAATAAACTGTTAGAATGACCAGCATACCGTAGCATGCCACTAGATGACAGGAGGGCTGGGCCGATCGACCGACTGTATGTAAAGTGAGTTCAGTGGGGCTGACCTGTCGAGGATTTTGCAGAGCGGGGGTGTACCTACCGGGAGCTAGACCTACAGTAGTTCTCAACCAAATTTTAGTTTGTAATTAGTGGTTTAGTAGTCCAAGCTTTCAGGCTTTCTTAAAAAAACGGAATCAATCCATCCACCAAGTTCGAAG